>VWZX01006583.1:0-11349 GCA_013399015.1 Galbula dea
GGATATCAGAAAAAAGTTCTTTACAGAGGGAGTAATCTTTCACAAAACCTAGCTATGATGATGATGATGAATCAGGCATTGGAATAGCCTGCCCAGAGAGGTGGTGGATTCACCATCCCTGGAGGTTATAAGACTGGATGTGGCATGATCTAGTAATCATGATAGTGTTGGAAAAAAACCCAACATTTTTGGGGAATATCTACAAAAGACATTTGTGTCTTTTGTAGGGATTAAGAAGGAAATTCCTGTTCTTTGTCAGTTGTACTTACTGACCATGTTTTGTAAACCTTGTTTTAATAACTTCAGGACTTACAAATAATTTAACACTGATCAAAAACACATTAGAAAGGATGTAATGCCACCCAAGAGTACTTTAGTGCAGAGAATAAGGAAATAAAAGTAGCTGAAATACCAAATAAATGGGTCTTATTCTCCATGGAGGGCAGAGGAAGCTTGACCATGATCCCAGCTACTAAATGAAACTCTTTGAAGTCTCTTTTTTTTTGCTAAATTTTTAATATTTAATGCAGATAGGTTTTGTTCAAGGAAATTAAATTACAGAGTAGTCACAAATGGATTGTGCAGACATATATCAATGTTAAGCTAAACACTACTGTGAGACAGAAAAATGTCAGTCTTTTCAAAAGATATGTATTTTTGTGTTTTGCTTCAGACATGATAGTTATTATCAATGTGTTGCAAATTTTGCTAAATGAGAGTGATTTTACATTAATGCACATTTCAAATTATTATTAGAACACTCAAAGCTGAATCACTAAAGAACTGAGGCTCTGGAATATCTCAACTTTCAAGGAACATCATATTTGCCTAAACCCCTAACTGTTATATATTTTTTCTAGTAAAAAGTCTTGCATGGTTCAACATGCCCACAAATAAGTAGACACAAAATCACATGTATCTGGAAATCCTAAGCTACTCATTATAGCAATTCATATACAATCCTCTTCAGGATCCTCAAAAAAGATGTTTTCCTGAGATGTCATAGGGGTGGGGAGAATTTCGTAGGGCAGAATTGCTAGGAAACGAAAATGACCCTGACTTAATTCTGGGTTGCATCTTTGTCAGATGTATGTAAAAATAAGCTTATTTTTATACCATGGGAGGGATGGAAAATAATTGTTTGTCACTATGAAGAAAAGAGCTGTGACAGCTATCCAGGCCTTTAGTTTAAGAGCAACAAATGAAAAACTATGAAAAAACTGAATTGGAGCTAATTCTTGCCCCACACTTGTCTAAATATGTATTTTTAGTTTATGTCTCCTGGATCAAGTTTTATAAGACAGACAAATGGAAGCTTTAAAGCAGGCTTGTTGTGCTCTATTATATGTGAAAACTGGGGCCACTGATGTACAACTTAAGATGGGAAACATTTTTGAGTACCATACTTAGAGCATGAATTTGTATTTCAGGATCACTGTCTATACATACAGGAATTATAGTCAGTGTTCCATTTTTTTTCATGACACACCTTTATACAGAATTATATAATCATTAAGGTTGGAAAAGACCTCTAAGAACATCAGGTCACAGCTGTCAGCCTATGATGACTATGCTTACTAAACCATTTCCCTAAATACCATATCTTTATGTTTTTTAAACGTCTCCATGAAGAGTGATTCCACCACTTCCCTAGTCAGCCTATTTCAAAGCCCATCAACTCTTTCAGTGAAGAAATGTTTCCTAATAACCAATCCAAACCTTCCCTGGTGCAACTTGAGGCCAGTTCCTCTTGTCCTATCACTGGTAACCCAGGAAGAGACTGACTCGCACCTTGCTACAACTTTCTTTGAGGTAGTTGTAGAGAGAGATAAGGTCTTCCCTGAGCCTCCTGTTCTTCAGACTAAGCAACTCCAGTACCGTCTGCTACTTGTCATAAAACACATAGTCCAGAATCTTCACCAGCCTCATTGCCTTTCTCTGGACACACTCTAGTGCCTTTATGTCTTTCTGGTAGCAAGGGGTCCAAAAGTGAACACAGTATTCAAGATGAGACTTCACCAGTGCTGAGTACAGGGAGATGATCACTGTGGTCTTGCTGGTCACACTAACTGGCTAAATAAGAACTGGAAACAGTAACTTGACCCTTACATTTTCATATCCTATGTGAATGCTCTAATGAAAAAGTAATATTTACTATCTCTAGTATGTACTCTCTTTATTGATCTCTTTCTAGCCAAGCAATTAAAACTTGTTCAGACACTGAGATATTTTGTGATCTTTTGGAACTTGAAGGCTGAGGGGAGATTTACTTTATTTGTTGATAAGGTATGCATTTATTGTTGCTCTTGTAAAGGTGTAGTACATCAATACATTAAAAAAAATAACACAGTATAAACTACTCTAAGTACTCCATGTTGATTAACAAGGAAAGATTTCAACTTTTAAAATAATAGCAATGCTCGTTGTGGAATGTGAAGAGTTCTTTGAATTACAATGAATTGCCAAATGCATTAGCCACAATATCAAATGCAGTCAAATTAAAATGTTTCCTTCTGACATTTTCAATTAAACCCCAACAAGTTTCCAAACAACCCAGGAAAACTAGGCTGTGTGAGCTAATGGAAAAGGCATCCTGACATCTTCTCCTAAAAATTAGATTATGAACGTATGTTGTTTCAAAAATCTGTACCAGAACACAAAATGATTAAGATCTGGTGTAACAATACTGACCAATGGTCCATCTACTCCTATGTTGTACTAATTGCTCATGACAGAGGCCAATATTGAATACATGAGAGAAGGAAAGAAAAGCGCAAATAGAAAGACCTTGCAATTTTAGGATGTTTTTTGTTCAAACATCTCTAAGTTGAACTTGGTTTTGATGTTTCTATGTTTTTTGATGTTTCCTTGGCCTAGTATTTTACAATATTTAATGCTTATGTGGACAAAATCCTTTTGTGGTTGAAAGGTGTTATAAACCATCTTTCAGAAGTGCGGAACAGGAAACTGCATAGTTGTTTCAAGGTGACAGGTTTCTGACACAGGACTAGAAAGCCAACCCAGATAGTTTGAAGTCTCTTTCAGGGCAAGTGAAATGAATCTTCCTTACAAACTGACTGGCAGGGCTGTCTTTTAGTAAAGGACTATAAAGTGCATATCTTGGACCTTGGAGACTGGAAAGCAAGGATTGTTTCAGGAATGATCCATGCAAGATTTAAAGAAAAGATGACAGTTGCACAAGAGTCCTAGCACATCCTTGTAGGTAAGGCCAGGGACTTGCTCCTAAGTGAGGTCAGCCATAACAAGTGAAGCCAGAAAACTTTCCACAGCCAGGGATTTGGTAAACAGTAACTTTTCAAGTAGGATAGCTCTCCTGCTTCCCAGGAACAGCTTCAGAATGCAAGTGTACCTGAATGGTGTCTAGGTCACCTGACCCAAAATTGTTCTCTAAATAATAAAGGAACAGACTATGTCTCTCTCAGAATAAATGTGCAAGACAGGCCTGTAAGTCTTCTGTTCTAAAAATGCAAAGGAAAATCATAGACGCTAGGCTGTGAGAAAAAGGCTCAGATTCTGATCGTCTGTGGCCTGGTTTGGGTTAGAATGTCCTGGTTTGGGTTAGAACAGATTTTAAAATCACTGAACAGAATTAATTCTCTTCTAACCCAAACCAGGACATTCTAACTCAAACCAGGACAGTCAGCTAGAATTGCTCGAAGGCAATTCCTCTGTGCAAGTAATAAGAAAATCAGCTCTTAACTTTTAGGTGCTGCTTTTTAGTATACACTGTACAAGAATAGGCAAGAGAAATAAGAGATGTTTTAACTGCAAATGTTTTAATCCTGGAGCTATCTTGGAAAGATTCAGTTTCTTTTCTTAGCATTCACAGTTGCATCTGTCCTGAAAAAAAGCCAGAGAGGAATCCATAAATGCATGAAAGATGCTTACATGTTGTATGGTTTGAGTTCATCCCTTGTTGACACTGTATTACTTGTTTGTGAATTCAGACAACTACATCAGAGGAAGCAGATCTCAAGCAAGTTGTAAATCAGGTAGAAGGTTGTGTTTTAGCAGATCCACATCAATTCCAAATTAAAGGAAGGAATGAGTTTATGCCACCTCTTTAGTGAAGTTCCCAAAGGCTATGAAAAAGAGAGAATATATATGGAAACACTTTTTATATAGATGCAACTACATTTCAATTTAGACCTCTTCCATTTCTTCCTATTCAGTCTGCTTCATTTTCATGCTATCTTTATTCCTTAAGCTCACACAGCATCTGACTATGATGAAGACAAACTTCTGGCACAGCTATATTAGTAAAAGAAACATGCACATACCGCTAATAAGATTTAAGGAACAAAAGTATAATATATCAGTTCAGAATTGAGTGAGTTGTATTAGAGGAAAATGAAAATAAGATGTCTGTTTCTGGAATGGATCACAAGAACAACAGAGAATTGGATATTGCCTGACAACATGGATATAGTACCTGTTATTTCTCTTGCTCTCTTTCTGCATTGTCAAGGTAGAATTTTAACACCTGGATTTATTTCTTCTAATTAGAAAAGAAAAACTGAGGTACTTAAGTGAGGAGCCAAGTGAAATTTACAAAAAGTGAAAATATATTTTTCCTTGTGTGATCATGCTAGTCAAGGATACTTTCCTAAAGTAAGAACAATAGTTAGTACTTAGAGAAATTCTGAGAAGACAATTGCAATTCTTTTCTATGAAGTTTTCATAAGCCAAAGTTAGATATAATTTTCAAAGATGAAAGGTGTAAGTATCAGGAACATCACTTTGATTACAATTGTCATCAGAGATCATAAGCTCTTAAAGGTGCACTTGGAGCCCAGAAGGCCAACCTTATCCTGGGCTGCAACAAAAGAAGCATGGCCAGCAGGTCAAGGGAGGTGATTCTCCCCCTCTACTCTGCACTCGTGAGACCCCACCTGGAATATTGCATCCAGTTCTGGAACACCTATTACAAGAGGGATATGGGGGTGCGAGTCCAGAGGAGGGCCACGAGAATGATCAGAGGACTGGAGCACCTCTCCTATGAGGACAGACTGAGAGAGCTGGGATTGTTCAGTCTGCAAAGGAGAAGTCTCGGAGGGGACCTTACTGTAGCCTTTCAGTACCTGAAGGGGGCCTACAAGAAAGCTGGCGAGGGGCTTTTTAGGAGGTCAGATAGTGATAGAACCAGGGGAAATGGGTGTAAGCTAAAGGAGGATAGATTTAGGTTGGATATTAGGAGGAAGTTCTTCACTATGAGGGTGGTTAGGCGGTGGAACAGGTTGCCCAGAGAGGTTGTGGAAACCTCATCCCTGGAAGCTTTTAAGACAAGGCTTGATGGGGCCCTGGGTAACCTGATCTAGTGGATGGTGTCCCTGCCAGGCAGGGGGGATGGAACTGGATGATCTTTGAGGTCCCTTCCAAGTCTGACAATCCTATAATCCTATGACATCTGACTGTAAATTTCAGTCTTTAGAAGCAAAAAATATGCACAAATGTGTTTTATGTCTAGGCCTTTATGTTCACAATATCTTGAACTTAATTTTCCTGAAGTTTTGTTTGTGGTTATATTAATCATAAATAAGTCTTCTGATCACAGAAAGAATCCCATATTGTTAAAGAGCTATGTATAAAAACTCAATTATCCTAAACACAGTGGGAGACATAAAAGGAAATATAAGAAACGTTACTATACACCAGTACTGTTGCTTGTTTGGTTTCACACAAAAGGTTGGTGGATACCCAAAAGGATCAAGTCTTCTGACTGCTAATTGAGTCCCTGCTGCCATTATTACTTCTGATTTTCCTTAAACAAAAAGTCAGTCTTTGAAGGAGTCCAGGAAAAAAGAAAAACATAACTTTTTGTTGTTCAGCAAATTACAAGGCTTGTTATTTTGACTCAGATATCCAAAGCCATGCTTTTTTTCCCCTGAACCTTACTGATGGTGGGAATTAGGTACTTCTCTCATAACTGAAAATCTTACTTCCAACAAACAAACACTCCCAGCAAAGTATCACCTCATACCTACTATGAATCTAGGATTTAGATACTGCCAACTGTCAAAGACTGATGGACTAATCCACTCATCTATTGTTTCATGTGGTTGTTTCCAGTGCAGTCTATCATCTAATAGATTTAATAATGCCTCACAATGTTTTATACCTGTAATACTGGATTGTGTCAAATTTCTAACTACTTTTTTGGTTCCATTTAGTTGGATGTGCTACAGAACAGCTCACACCACACTTCTGGCCTGTCAGACGGTATTAATTTATGATGTTCTCTCATCCTTCCCTGGTGCTTTGAATCAAAGTCATTGTTTAAAAAAGTAAAATGTAATTTTCCCATAGCTTTAAAGATCAAGGCAACTAATAATTACCTGATGCAGCTATTTTAAAACTCATGACAAACATTTATATACTTCAGTGGTCACTGTTATAATGTTAAGCTATTGAGTCTGGATCTGCTCACATTATTCAGTTAAGAACATAAAACCAGCAGAGGTAAGATCAGCAGAAATCAGCCCATCACCATTATTAATTCAGTTAAAATATTTACGGATTTGAAAGGCTGGAAGGAACAATTATAATCTAATGTTATACTCCTTCTTGTGAACAAAAATCATAAAATTCACTTAGGAGTTCCAGCAACCATCTCAATATCTTTTCATTGAAAACAGCTACAGCAATTTTACAGGTCTCAATTTCTGATGACAGGGCGAACACCTTTCTCAGGGAATGATTTCTGAAGCACTGACCTGGATAAAAAGTCACACAGGAGGCCTGAGATCTGCACTCATATCTCTTCAGAAAAATCCAGTGGTTTTAACATGGCCTCTTATGCCCCTTAAATATAATAGCACAGTTAAATCATTATTCCTATTTAGTATAAATGTAGATTATTTTTTGGCTGTAAAAGTTTCAAGAAGCAATGTGGTATATCAGACAGATTTGCACTTTCTCTACTTCATGGTCTTTTTCTACAAAGATATTAATCTTCCTTGTAAAGTGTATTGAGATATAGAAATGAAACACAGGTTTATTTTTATTCTAGAATGATTAGAAATTGAATTATTTTGCCCAGGGAAAGGCAACAGCAACCATGATCTTCTGAGAAAGAGAGTTACTCCAGTAATCCATATAAGTAGCGTAACCTAAAAACCTATAGCAATCTTTCCTCCAGAAATATGAAGCTTTTAATGGAAAATAATTGTGTGAGCACACATATATAGACACAATATACACATACCCCGAGGAACAAAAATAAAAATTTTAATCAAATTTACATGGAATGTATTTTGAATCCAAGATTAAATTTATAGTTAGAGAGAATTTTGAAAATATTTCATACTAAATTGACCCCAGGGTATTTATGAGAAACTAAAAATCCTTCAAGACTTTTATATAACTTAATGACTTAGACATTCAACAGGAATATTTATATTAATCTCTCTTCATTGCCTGGTTTTCTCTAATTGTGTTTTCCAATCTCCCAGACTGTTTGCTGTTTTAAGATGATGCCTTTTGTCCTGTGGTTTTTATCATAAATATTCCAGAAAGCCTTGTTTTCCTTCTGAGAAAATCCACTTGGTAATTACTCACTTTTGAAATATTTAGTCAAAGGATTATGTTACCTCATTTACCTAGAGCAGCTACAGTGTTTTAGTGCAATTTCTTTTTTGCAAATTAAACCAGACTTGGCCTGACAGATTTATTCGTGGTTTGGGTTTTTGATTTGGTTTGGTTTGGGTTTTTTTACTTCTTTTTTCTCTGTTGTATTTCATTTAGCGTCCCACTCCTGCTCTAGACGAACTTTGCTATCCCTGTGAAGGACTGCAGGAAGGGCAGGAAGGAACTGTATTTTAAGCTGCATGATGACAGGATGGCTTAAGCAACAAAGTAATGAGATACAATTCTCCTGCAGACACATTCATCCAAGTCCCCATTTCTCCCTTTGAGGTTTACATGCAATCATCATGTGTCATTATGAAAAAAAGCTAAAACTACCTCTGAATGCTAAAACACTAACAGCATGTTTTGAAGGCTGGTTTAATGTCGTTCAATTTTTCACTGAGAAGGTTAGTCTGTCTGAACAGCCTCCCTACTCCAAAGGAATCTCAGAAAGAAAATTTGTTATGGTGGAGGCTAGCAGCAGTGCAGGGGTCCCTGCCTCCTAACCTGGGTCCCCTGCTCCCCCTGCACTAACATGTCCTGGAGGTTCTGCACCAGTTGCCAGCCAGATGTTCAAGACTACATCCCTACTGGAAGATTGTGGCAAAGCCCTCGAGAGCTGAATGACAACAATCTGTTGAAAAGGCATCATAATTTTTTTATATATATTCCACAATTCTGCACCTTATGTCACTGTTTTTCATTCCTAAATTACCCATTGTTTATTTCTCTTCATTCTTTTCATCAGTATTTTTTTTAAATTTTAGTGACATACCATTTCTGAGATTGTTCTTCAGAGTGTCAGCAGTGCTTTCCTCAGGCTAAGGTGGTAGGGAGGGAAGTGGGGAAGCAGGGAGGAGGGGAGGTAAGGATGTATCAATTACTCAGAAAGATCCAGAGGTTCAAGATGTGATGACACCAGCAGTAAGAAGTATGATAAATTCTCTGATTTACATCCGACTCCCATTAGTTAGCTTCAGGAAATTATGATGAAGTGTTTATGTACAAGGAAAAGCTTTACAACTTAATTAAATAAGACTAGGTTTTTGATCTGAGAGGAGAAATCAGATATAATAAATAGGACTTAACTTTTTTTCCCCCTCTAATCAATGGTGATGTGCCTTCAGCTTCTAAATTCCTTCAGCAATTTCTCATATATCTGCAAGTTACCAAGATGTTACCCACAGGACCAAAGGGCAGGTAGGAAAAAAGTGTGTTTTCTGTGGGCTTTTAGTACAGGTCTGAGCCAAGAGAAGTCCCAGTGTGTTGTTCAGGGCACAGAGGTACTGCAGTGGTCTTCTATTCTGGAATGACATTCCCGGGGAACAGGAAGACTCCTTCAAGGAAGGGCAGAAAGAAATTTATTGCACCAGAGGTTTGTAGACATCTGATATTATAACAAAACCAGAAAGGGGGCGGGGAGGAAAAGGGGGAGAAGGGGAATCTTAATTTTGTTGTCTCTTCACTGGTCTTGTCCTTTTGATTTGCTTACGTGAGATCAGCAGAGGCCACAAGTTAGGATATTCACAAATATTACACAGAAAGAAAAGACCCTGTAAATTATCATTACTTGTAGAGTATAACTCATTCAATCCCTTATGGATATGTTAGAGCTCACTTTTCTTAATTTTTGAGATACACTAGAAAACCTACCATTTCTCTTTCTTTATTAACAAGCTATTGAGGAAGATTTCAGGAAACAAAATCAAAGACAATCCTTTAATTTATGTTACAAGGTTAAACTTACAGAATAGGCAGACAGATTCATGGATTGCACACTGTGAAGATTCACACTCACAGCCCTGTTACATGCGTGAAGTTTGAAAAGGTTGAAAGCTTTCTGGAGGTATCTCACTTAAGCACCAGAAGTGCAATGGGAACAATATCGGCCTTATAACAGACCACACTGCAGTGAGCTGTATTCTGCACCGGTGAGGCCGCATCTCAAACACTGTGTTCAGTTTTGGGTCCCTCACTACAAGAAAGAAACAGAGGCACTATAGTATTCCATAGAAGGCCAATGAAGCTGATAAAGGCTCAGGAGAATAAGTCTTATGAGAAGCAGCTGAGGGAACTGGGCCTGTTTAGTGTGGAGAAGAGGAGACTCAGGGGAGAACTTACCTCTTTCTGCAGCTACCTGAATAGAGGCTATAGTGAGATGGGGATTTGTCTCTTTCTGGGTTACTTTCAATAAAACTTCTTCACTATAAGAATTGTTAGACACTGGAACAAGCTGCTTGGGGAAGTTTTGAAGCCACCAAAACATATAGATGTGGTATATAGAGATACAGTTTAGTGGGCATGGTGGTGTTAGGTTGACAGTTTGACTTGGTGATCTTAAAGATCTCTTCCAACCTTAATGATTCTGTGATTACTGAAAAAGACAGTTGCTGAAAGTAGTTATGAAGTGGGAGAGATTAACTGTAGCTCCCAGCACAGTGCATTTTCTTTGAAGTTTGTGAGATGGAGGAGGTAATTTCATTATTCCTTTCTTGTCACCTGCTGTACACAGGTGGTCTTTTGTTATGTGTTTTTGAAGGAAGCATGTGCAACACTGCTTAGCTTAGTGCTACCCCCTCACTTAACTCAGGAAATAGGAATGTGTGAAATGCCGAGGCAAACATCTCAAATCATTTACGAAAGGACAGAAGGCAGATTTGTCATTTACTGTCTCATAGGCTGACATGTAGAGACTGACAAAAGTGTTGGAAAAACTCTAATAACCACAAATGGCTCCCAACTCATTTTCACTTTACAGAGAGACTGGTGCAGTTACAAATGAAGGGAAAGCGAAATTGTAGATATGGAGCACTGCAATCTATAACCATTATAAGTAAGAACATCAGAAACACTTGAAAGAGAAATAAATCCCCTATGGACCTTTAATGACTGCTTCTTTTGTTTACTACTTCTTGAATTTCCTACTATTTTCAGCTATCATTACCTATCACAGGCCTCTTCATTCTGTGAGTGTAACTTATGAGCTAGGAAGTGGATAAAGCAAATTGGTGAAAAACAATTAATTATATATGTAGATTGGGAGGGGAATAAATGCACAATGTTGGGTATTTTTCTTCTAATACATATATATATATATAACTATACATGTCCAGAAACTACTCAGCTATGAAAGATTCTGAGAAATATCTCAGAACAGCCGAGGGACTTCTGCTTCCTGTGCTTGGGAACTTCAGGGGAGTTTTTCTCCTCTGAAAAGCTAAGTTTCTGGACCTTGCTCTGATTGCCCATGGGAGGGGCAGCACCTGGCAGGGCGTAAGCACCTGGGGGAGGGGTGTAATTCCTCTGGGAGTTCTTAAAAGGACCCCAGGAGAAAGTCAGAGCGAGAAAGCGGTACTGACTCCGGCATTAACTCCAGGGAGTTTTTTTTCCTCCCTTAACTTTTCCTTTTCAGGCAGGCGGGGGTTTCTCCAGCGCGAGAGAGCTCAGCTCAGAAGGGACGGGCAGGGTCGACATTTCTCGCGAGGCGCGACTAGGGCATTCCGAGGGACCCGCGGCAGATTTAAACGCGGCAATTCCGGAAGCGGCTCCATTTCGCTAAGGCGAGAAAGCTAGCCTTTCACAGGCAGCGTGCGGCAGAGAAAAAAACAAAAAAACCCAAATCAAACCAAAACAAAAAACAAAAAAAAAACCACCCAAAAACAACGACAAAAAAGTGTGTGTATATATATTTATCTCTAGTTA
>VWZX01006585.1:0-14282 GCA_013399015.1 Galbula dea
GCTGGGAGGAGCCCTTAAACCCACCACAATGATCTTTGAAGTCCCTTCCAACCTGGCCATTCTATGATTCTATGTTTCTATGGTTCTATGATTCTACCTTCCATTGGTGTAGAAATCGAAAATATGTGACTCTTTGAAGAAATCAAATCTCATACTTCTGAGAACATAAGCAACTTATATCACAGAATCACAGAATGTTAGAGTTGAAAGGGACCTCGAAAGATCATCTAGTCCAACCCCTCTGCCACAACAGAACACTGATTTTGACACCATTAATTTTCAGAGAACTTTCTCCAGAGGGAGATACAATTTACTTCAAATTATGTAAGAATGAGCATTTTCAGTTCTCATACAAACTTCTGAATACTGTTTGTCACTTCCATCCTATCTTGTCCCATGCACGTTCTGATTTCTGTACATTTTTAGTATTTGTATATTTTTAACGTTCATGTGTTGGTTAAAGTCTTTAAACTTCATCAGCTTATCTGTAGCTGGTAATCAATTATTTTTTCCTCCTATATTCAATAAGAAATTTAACAATCTCTTATAGATTCATGGATTCCCAGGTTGGAAGGGACCTTAAAGATCATCTAGTTCCAACCCCCCTGCCATGGGCAGGGATGCCACCCACTACACCAAGTTTCCCAGGGCCACACCCAAATTGGCCTTGAAGACTGACAGCGATGGGGCAGCCACAGCCTCACAAGGCAACCTGTTGCAGTGCCTCTTTACCCTCTGAGTAAAGAATTTTTTCCTAAGATCTGCTCTAAATCTTCCCTCCTTCAGTATGTAACCATGCTCCCTTGTTCTATTCCTTTCTATCTTGGTGAAGAGTCTCTCCCCACCTTTTATAGGCCCTGTTGAGGGATTGGAAAGCTGCTATAATGTTCCCCCAAAGCCTTCTCTTCTCCAGGCTGAACAATCCCAACTCTCTCAGCCTGTCCTCATAGGGAAAGTGCTTCAGCCCTCTGATCGTCTTTGTGGCCCTCCTCTGGACTCACTCTAAGAGGTCCACATCTTTCTTATGCTGAGGACCCCAGAACTGGATGCAGTAGTCCAGGTGGGATCTCATGAGGGCAGAGTAGAGAGGCAGAATCATCTCCCCTGATCTGCTACTCGTGCCTCTCCTGATGCAGCTCAGGATACAGCTGGCTTTCTGGGCTGCAAGTGCACTTTGCTGGCTCATATCCTGCTTTTCATCCACCGTGACCCCTAAGTCCTTCTCTGTAGGGCTGCTCTCAGTGACTTCATCTCTTAGACTGTACTTATATAGAACCTTACACTTCGACTTGTTGCACCTTATATGGTTCTAATGAGTCCACTTTTCAAGTTTATCCAGGTCCCTCTGGATGGCATCCCATCTTTCTGGTGTATCAACTGCACCACTCAGCTTTGTGTCATCTGCAAACTTGCTGAGGGTGCACTTGATCTCACTGCCAATGTCATTAACAAAGGTGTTGAAGAGCACTGGTCCACCTGGACTTAGAGCCATTGACTGAAACTCTCTGGGCACATTCATTCAATAATTTCTTATCATAGAATCATAGAATCATAGAATGGCTCAGGTTGGAAGGGACCTTAAAGATCATCTAGTTCCAACCCCCCTGCCATGGGCNCCAAGAGGTCCATATCTTTTTCAAATCCATATCTCTCCAATTTAGAGAAAAGGATGTCATGTAGAATACGTCATTATACGTATTATATATATAAAAAAAAAGAAAACAAAAAACACCTTAGCAAAAAATTTTCAACAAGGCAAAGTCTACATAGTCTACTACAAAGAGCTTAAAATCACATTTACTCACCCTCTATGCCAAATCAGTCCAAAGAGGTCTGACAAAGGTGCTATTGTTCATGCTTAGCAGGATTTTTAAGTGTTGGCATGGAGCACTACTAATATAGTTACCCAAATTTTCAGCCAGGTCTGCTCAGTACAGTGAGCTAAGTGGAGTAATAGTTATGTCTTAATAACTCTGTTACCTAGCCACAGCTGACAAGGAAACAGAGCAATCCAGCTTTTGAAGTGTTGATTGATATTTCATGGCCATTCAGAATGACTATGTGCAGATTTCCACAAACATGAAACTGTTCCTTTTTCAAGGAAGTCCAGGAACAGTTCCTGATTTTTTCATAAATCCCACAATTCATCAAAGTCCTGGGGTGAAGAAAACGGTATGGTCATCTGGCGTTTCCGAGTAAGGGCAGATGAAGGCATCCGAAGTTAAAAAATGGTACTAAGGACATGTAGTTTTTAATTAATTTTTCCTAATTAGGAATCTAAAGGTTAGTGGTAAGTTTTGACTCAGGGATTAAGACATCTAATTTTAGAAACTTACATGTGAGATAAATGCTCAGGTTCCCATTATACGGAGTAGAGGTCTAGTCAATACAATTAGTGGTTCAGAATGAGATGAAGCAAATGTCTATATCTGTTCAACCAATAGCTCTCCAAACCTAGACATCTAGCTCATAAGCAAACACCTAAATTTAGACATATAATGGTTTGAGTCAGTTGTCAGAAAATAGAAGCCGGAAAATACTTACAATCTCCTTGCAGTTCGGAGATATTCACATAGAGCTGCCTCCTGTGGCATGGGACTTTAGAGAAATTCTTGAGGTTTTGTATCAGTCACTGGAGGCCAGATGTCACAGCTTACCACAAGTCAAGTGACAATAATTGCCTGTTTATGGTCTACTAGAAAAGTGCCCTAGCCACTAAGCCTAGCCTACATGAGTTCTAGGACTTTTAGCTGCACATACACACGTATACTGTGACATCTGAGATAGTCTAGATTTAAAAAGGCACAGATACCACATACGGTCAAAGGAGTGCTACACCCAGAAAGTAAAGGTTGGCCAGAAAAGCCTGAGGTCTATGATTAAGCAACAGAACTGAGATGTAAGTGTTAAGGTCATTGCCTGAGGCTTGTTTTCACAGCCAGTGGAGTGAAGTATAGAGAGAAGTTAATCTCATTCTGTGGAAAGGTTCAAAGCCAGGTCAAATGAATTGTCCTCCAGATTTCTCTCAGCTGACAATAAAGGAAGTCCAGCATGGCTACTCTCTGTTTCCAGTTTGGGAGACAGAGTTAGTAAAAATTCAGGTTCCATGGGAGTTCACGTAGCATCCTAAGCAGCAAAGACCCATCAGCCTTCTAACAAAATACTTAGATATACCATATTAATTCATACTGTCACTATATGCCTTTCAAACTCTATCACTGACAACTGACTGAAGAGACTGACATGCAATGTGTATTAGAAACACCTATACTAGAATGGAATCTCTGTCAACAGTACCCATCAGTATAAAACAAATCACCACATCTTGCAGTTCCCAATAAGATCCAGGACACAGATTGGATATGACAAATTTGCAGACAGCTTGTTTCTGTATTGCCTTTACAAGCTAATGTGGTTATAATGCATGGAGCTTTTCTCCCAGAATGATCCCAAAGCATCTTGTAAATTGAAAAGATGCAAAGGAGCTGGTGAAGGGAGGAGGAGGAAGAAAACAAAGTTTCACCTCTGCTAGGAAAACAGAGCTCTTTTCTTCTGGGTTAGCAGTCTTACAGTTAAAATTGGTAAAGGACATTGGTAGCAGACATCATCTGTGAGCAACATCAAAAGGTTAATCCTTCTCAGATACAATGTGGAATCTTTTTTTAATATGATGTGGTACAGATTGGAGGGATAGGGCTAGAATCGTTTGCTGGGTTTGATTTCCACATTGGCACAGAATCTGATTCTTACTGTGCCTTTGAATCAGTTCAGCTAGTGGATGGGATGAAAATAAAGGCCCAGCAAACCTCTTCATACTTGATGATAAAACCATCTGTGGAAGGAATCATATGCCTTATGCAGTTGATTAGAGGTTGAGTTTTGTTATTTGTCATTTACATGTAGTGTATAACAGTACTATCTTGGCTTTGCTGTGCAGATTTTTTGGAAATCCCTAAGTCCCATGCCCTCATAACAGTTAAACTAACAGAAGTCCCTTCAGTTGTGTCAGTTGTGTTTCAGTTCATGGTATATAAATGGCTCTGTAAATTTCTGCTTTCTTACTGCTTTTTATGGGTATTAACTTTAATGAATGCTTAGAATTGTGAATTCCCTTTTTCTTTAGTGTTTAAGTGGACTGTACATTCTTATAACTACAGTTTTGTTTCAGAACAGAAACAACCACCAAGATCATTACAGCCAGACACTGTGTTAGGCATGGTCTTTCAGATTCAATAAATGAAGCAAAATGCCTCTTTCTGCAATAAAAATAACAAGGTATTAGAGATCTAAAGTCCCAAGAGCTGATGCATGAGAAGCAAAAGGAGGGACCTGACTGGCCCATGGGGGTTCTGCTATTGGAAACCCATGACCAAAGGAGTGTGTGTGCAACCCACATGCCTAGAGGTTGTTCAAAATCAAACTGATTCTAGAACAAAACCAAACCCATGCTTTAGAGTTTATAGAAGGTGCAAGGACAATTTTAGAAAGAAACAAAATACAGCAGATACAATCACTGCCTGAGGGAAAATAAAGTTTCCTGCTCTTTTCTTTTTTTTTTTCCTGTGTCCAGGAAGGCTGGACCTTCTTCAAGAAAGAAATTCTTAAGTCTCAGGAGCAGGCTGTCTTCATGTGCAGCAAGATGAGCCAGTGGAGTAAAACACTGGGCTGTCTGAACTGGGAGCTCTGGCTGGGAATCAGGGAAAAAAAAGATAATTTATCACCTCTGGAAGAGGGGGCAGGTGACATAGGGAGAGTACAGAGGTATAGTTAAGTCATGCAGGAAGAAAATAAGAAATGCGAAAGCACAGCTCAAGGTTAAGCTGGCCTCTGTAAATAAAGATAAGAAAAAAAGTTTTTATAAATACATTAGCAGCAAAAAGAGGGTCAGGGAGAACCCCCATCCTTTATCAGAAATTATTTTATAATTTATTTATTTTATACCCTCCACCCAAGGGTACTGAGGGAGCTGGCATAGGTGCTTGCTAAGCCATTCTCTATTATTTATCAGCAGTCCTGGTCAACTGGAAAGGTCCAGGGTGACTGAAAATTTGCCAGTGTAGTGCCCCTCTATAAGAAGGGTTGGAAGGACACTCCGAGGAACTATAAGCGTGTAAGCCTGACCTTGATGCTGGGGAAGATTATGAAACAGATCATTATGAGGATGATCACACAGCAAGACCAGGTCAACTAAGGGATCAGGCCCAGTCAGCATGGGTTTATGAGAGACAGGAACTGCTTAACTAACTTGATCTCCTTCTATGATCTGGTGACCCACCTTGTGGACGAAGGAAAAGCTGTAGATAGTATCTGCTTGGATTTTAGCAAAGCCTCCATGGGTACCTCTTGTCACCCACCTGGAACTGTCTCCCACCACCTTCTCCTGGAGAAGCTGGAAGCTCGTGGTCCAGTTGGTGGCCAGTCACAAGTGGTGTCCCCCAGGGTTCAGTAATGGGGCTGGCTCTGTTTAATGTCTTTATTGATGATCTGGATGAAAGGGTTGTGTATACCATCAGTAAGTTTGAGGACAACACCAAGTTTGGAGGGAGTGTTGATATGCTTGAGGGTAGGAAGACCTTTCAGAGGGACCTAGATAGGCTGAGTCAGTGGGTAGAGGCCAATGGAATGAGGTTTACAAGACTGAATGTTGGGTCTTATGTTTTGGTCACAGTAACCCCATGCAACGCTATAGGCTTAAGGATGAAGGACTGGAATGTTGCCTGGCAAAGAAGGACCTGGGGGTGCTGGTTGACAGCTGGATGAATGTGAGCCAGCAGTGTGCCCAGGTGTCCAAGAAGGCCAACATCATCCTAGCCTGTGTTAAAAATGGTGTGGCCAGTAGGACCACTGTAATTGGCACTGCCCTTGTAATTGGCACTGATGAGGCTACTCCTCAAGCACTGTGTTCACTTTTGGGTCCCTCACTCCAAGAATGATACAGAGGCATCGAAGTGTGTTCAGAGAAGGATAACAAAACTGCTGAGAGGTCTGGAGAATATGTCTTAAGAAGAGCGGCTGAGGGAACTGGGGTTATTTAGCCTGAGGAAGAGGAGGATCAGGGGAGATGTTATCACTCTCTACAACTACCTGACAACTGTGTCTGTCCACAGCCTCTCACCATGGACACTCTTCATGAAGACACCAGCTCTTCTTTCTGCTCTGTTCCTACTCAGTGCCCTGTGCTGCAACCGGAAACATTACTGCACTGTTGACATTTCCGTGTGCAGGTCGATATTTCTCTTTGGAAGAAGTGGCTTTACTATTCCTTTATTTTTTTGTTACTTTTGCTCATGGGCCACCATGGATGCTACTTTAACATAGCTGTAATTAAGAACCTGTGATGATAATGTACTTTAAGTAGAGATCTGCTATTTTCATTCAACTGTAAAAACTACAACCACAGGGAGAGTGTAAACTATAAATACAGACATGATGTGATTCAGAGCTTAGTAACAGTGGTGTAAATCATGGTAAAAGTGCTGTATTTAGGAGATTTTTACTGTTGTAAATTAGAAATACCTCCACATGGTATTAAGTATGCTATACATATAAATTCTGAAAGATTGTGAGATTGAAATGGGACAGTGGGAAAGTACCCTTTTTCTTTTTTCTTTTTTTTTTTAAAAAAAAGAATAAAATAACAATACAAATGCTTTAAGATCAAATTCCAAGTCAGTCTGGTAAAAAAAAAAATAGTCTGTGTAAAATTTATGTCAATAAGTAGTATTTTGGATGAATGCTGTTAGTAACTGAACAATAAAAAGTAAGAATACCTAGTATTCTTCTTTTTTTTACCTGAATATTGAAATTGGAAAACACAGAGTTGAAGAGGAGGAAAAAATATTAGTGTCAAACTGTTTTCGTTATTTGAATTTATTTTCATTCACATATACATACACAAAATAAAAAGAATTGCAGACTGAAGATTGAAGAAAATATTCAAATAAAAATATTAACATTTTTCCTTCATTTGAAGACACAACAGGAAGAAGAGGATTAATCTTTGGAGAGAATTAGAGAAAATGATATTTTGGAAATGGACAGCATAATGTTTCATTCTCTAATATGTCAAAATGTGGCGTCATAATAAAACTGACACTAAAACTTTATTTTTTATTCAGAAGACTATTTTTTTCATAAAAACAAAATGAAATAAAACAAACACATGTAAGAGTAATAAATGATAAGATGAAAGGAACTAGGCTCAGGAAAAATTTCTTCACTGAAAGAGTTATCAGGAATTGGAACAGGCTGCCCAGGGAAGTGGTTGAGTCATCATCCATGGAGGTGTTTGAAAGACATGCAGATGTGGTGCTTAGGGACATGTCTTTTAAGTGCTTAGTGCTTAGTGGTAGACCCAGCAGTGTTAGGTTTATGGCTGGACTTCATATTAAATATCTCAAATATCTTTTCAAAACTAAATTGTTCTACAGAATGTTTTTTCTTAAGTGTTCTAGAAATTCCTTGTTAATCTGAAGTATTTAGTAACTGTTCAGAATAAATAATGATGCTTTCTATGAAGCAATACAGGAGACAGTCCTTGCAGCTAAACTGAGGAAGTGTGGTCTGGTTGATTGGGTAGTGAGGTGGATTGTGAATTGGTTGAAGGACAGAAGTCAGAGAGTTGTGGTCAACGGGATGGAGTCTAATTGGAGGCCTGTGTCCAGTGCAGTCCCTCAGGGGTCGGTATTGGGACCAGTACTTTTCAACATATTCAGTAATGACCTGGCTGAGGGAACAGAGTGCACTGTCAGCAAGTTTGCTGATGACACTACAGTGGGTGGAGTGGCTGACACAGCAGAGGGTTGTGCTGCCATTCAGTGTGACAGGCTGGAGAGTTGGGCAGGGAGAAATTGTATGAAATTCCACCAGGCCAAGTGTCGAGTTTTACACTTGCGAAAGACCAGCCCCGTGTCTGAGTATAGGTTGGGGGCAGAGCTGTTGGGGAGCAGTGAAGAAGAAAGGGATCTGGGGGTCCTGGTGGATGGAAGGACGACCATGAGCCAGCAGTGTACTCTTGTGGCCAGGAGGGCCAATGAGATTCTGAGTTGGATTAGAAGGGGTGTGGTTAGTAAGTCAAGAGAGGTTCTTCTTCCTCTGTACTCTACCCTGGTGAGGCCGCATCTGGAATATTGTGTCCAGTTCCAGGTCCCTCAGATGAGGAAGAAGAGGGAACTGCTGGACATAGTCCAGCACAGAGCCACCAAGATGAGGAAGGGAATGAAACATCTTCCTTCTGAGGAAAGGCTGATCTCTTGAGCTTGGAGAAGAGGAGGCTAAGGGGTGACCACATCTATGCTTTTAAATATGTGAAGGGTGCGTGTCAGGAGGATGGGATCACGCTGTTCTCAGTGAAGCCCAGTAACAGGACAAGGGGCAATGGTTGTAAGCTGAAACATAGGAGGTTCCATGTGAATACAAGAAAAAACTTTTTACCCAGTGAGGGTTCTGGAACACTTGAACAGACTTTCCAGAGAGGTTGTGAATTCTCCTTCTCTGGAGAGATTCAAAAGCTGTCTGGACGCACTTCTTTGTGACCTTGTTTAGGGAATCCTGGTGTGGCAGGGGGGTTGGACTAGATGATCTTTCAAGGTCCCTTCCAACTCCTAATGTTTTGTGATTCTGTGAAAGTGCTTAGTGTCTTTAATATACAAATTTTTTGTGTTCTTATGTAACATTTTGGATTACTTAGTGGGCCTTAATTAACAATTTTAGTTTGAAGAAAGAAGTGATCTATTACATGTAGAATCATAAAAATACTGATTAAAAGATAACTTCTGACATTTCTAATTCAGCTACCCATTCAAAGTAGGACAGTTGCCAGTGTTGTATTTGGTTAAGCATGGCTTTATCTACCTGGTTTTGAAATCATCCAAGGATGGAGACCATTTCAGTTTCCTGGGTGGTTCACTCCAGGGGTGCATAATTCCCAATAAGGGGCAGTTTCCTACTATCTAACCTGAACCACCAAAGCCATACCTTGTATTTTTTTTTCCTGTTGTAAAATCTCCTACAGCCAATAAAAGTTCATATTTGTAAAATAACCTCTTGCAAATTATGGTAATTCATATTTTTGTTAATATTTTCTAATAGCTTTTAAAATAAAGTTAATAGAATAATAAAGTTAATAGAATTAATCCCACAATCCTTTATACAGACTGTTCTTTGAAGATCTTGCATTCTATAGAGTGAATTATTAAAAAAAAAAAAAAAGTAATAGTGGCATACAGCTTCCTTTTCTTCTACTGGAAAACATGTACAAGTTAGCATTTTAAGCAAATTTTTACTGAAGTGTATATAGTTTCATTACTTTCTCTTCAGATGGTTCAAAGGTTTTCATATGAGATTTGTGTAGCAATCTCAGACAAAAGTTCTCAGGCTTAAACCAATTGTTATTTTTTCATGAATACATGAAGAGCATCTTAATCCTTGGACAAATCATCCCCTTAGGGCTTATAAAGTTTATAACTTCCTTATCAGAGAGGAAGGGGTAGGTGCTGACCTATTCTCTCTGGTGACCACCAATGGGACCCAGGGGAATGACATGAAGCTGTGGCAGGTGAAGTTCAGGTTGTATGTTAGGAAGAGGTTCTTTACCCAGAGAGTGGTGCAGCATTGGAACAGGCTCCGCAGGGATGCAGTCATGGCACCAACTCTCTTGGTATTCAAGAAGAAGGACTTGGAAAATACTCTTAGACACATAGTGTGGCCTCAGAGTTGTCCTGTGTCTAAATAGGAGTTGGACTTGATTATCCTTGATGGCCATCAGATCTGGTCAGTTTTTAAGTACCATCTCCTGAGAGCAGAGAAGCAAGTGATCCCTAAATGTCAGAAGTCAAGCAGGAGAGGCAGAAGGCCAGTTTGGCTGAGTAAGGAGCTTCTTCTGGAAATCAGGCACAAGAGATACGTATATGGCCAGTGGAAGCAGAGACTGGTAAAGTGGGAGGTCTACAGAGAAGCTGTACGTCACTGCAGAGAGAAATTCCGTGCAGCTAAGGACCAGTTAGAATTGAAGCTGGCTAATACTGTGGAAGACAGTAAAAAGAGCTTTTTTAAATTTGTTAACAGTAAAAGGAAGTCCAGGAATGACATTGGCCCATTACTAAATGGGGATGGTCTCCTGGCAATTGAAGACACGATAAGGCAGAGGTGTTTAATGCTTTCCTTGCCTCTGTCTTTTACATGGAGGATGGGACCTGGAGTACTCAATGCCGTGAGCCAGGGATCAGTGGCAGCAAGTCTGTTAATGCTCTAGTTGACCCTGATCTAATGCGGGACTTGCTCCTCCAACTGGACCCCTATAAGTCTATGGGGCCTGATGGAATCCACCCAAGGGTACTTCAAGAGCTGGCAGATGTCATAGCGAGCACTCACTCGATGATTTTTCAACAATCTTGGGAGTCTGGTGAGATTCCAACTGACTGAAAGCGGGCAAATGCTGTTCCGATTTTCAGGAAGGGCAACAGGAATGATCCTAATAACTGTAGGCCGGTCAGTCTCACTTTGTGCCTGGCAAAATTATGGAGAGGATTATTCTAGGTGCTATAGACAAGCATCTGACAGATAATGCTGTCATTGGTCCTAGCCAGCATGGGTTTATGAAAGGGAAATCATGTTTAACGAACTTGATTTCCTTTTATGATAAAATCACCCATCTAGTTGATCCAGGGAGAGCAGCTGATGTCATCTTTCTGGACTTGAGCAAAGCTTTTGATACTGTCTCCCACAGTATCCTAATGGATAAATTGTCAAGGATTCAACTAGACGGGAGAATCAGGAGGTGGGTGAATATCTGGTTTAGGGGTTGGGCTCAGAAGGTTTAGGTAAATGGAGCTGTGTCAGGGTGGTGACAGGTGACGAGTGGGGTCCCACAGGGATCCATCTTGGGGCCATTCCTGTTTAATATCTTTATAAATTACTTGGACGTAGGACTGGAATGTATAATAAGTAAATTTGCAGACGATGCTAAATTGGGAAGTGCTGTTGACTCTAGCAAGGGCAGAGAGGCACTTCAGAGGGATCTTAATAGATTAGAGNGACTCTAGCGAGGGCAGAGACATACTTCAGAGGGATCTGAATAGATTAGAGGACTGAGCTGCCTTAAACCATACGAAATTTAACAAGGACAAGTACCGGGTTCTGCACGTGGGTAGGGCCAACCCAAAACCAACTTACCAACTGGGGAACGTGAGGCTGGAGAGGGATCTGGGTGTTTTGGTAGATGATAGGTTTAATATGAGCCAGCAATGTGCACTGGGACACACTGGTAAAGGGAATGGAGGGGAAGTGTTATGAGGAAAGGCTGAAAGTCTGTTCAGCCTGGAAAAGACTTAGGGGAGACATTATAGCTGTTTATAAGTTTCTCACCAGGGGGGAGGGGTGGGTGCTGGCCTCTTCTCTCTGATAGCTGGCAACAGGACAGGGGGGAACGGCATGAAGCTGTGCTGGGGGAGATTTAGATTGAATATTCCTGTAAGCTTCTTTACCCAGAGGGTGCTGGAGCATTGGAACAGGCTCCCCAGGGAGGCTTTCATGGCCCCTACTTTAATGGAATTTAAGAAGCACTTAGATAAGGCACTTAGGCACATGGTGTGACTGTGGAGTTGTCCTGTGCCTAAACATGAGTTGGACTAGATGATCCTAATGGGTCCCTTCCAGCTCTGGAGATTCTGTGATTCTGTGAAAGTGAAATGGGTTGGAAACAAGGATGAACTGAATCAAGTGTTTTCAAGTGCTACAAAAATCCTGTGACATTTAAACAAAACTGAACAAAAAATGTTAAGAACATTTGTCACCCTTTAAATAGTTTTCACCTCTTCAATTTAAATCCTTTGAAAATATATTCTTGAGGTTCCATATCACATGCAGTCTTTTCACAAAAGTAAATCTTATAATTGTAAATTCTTATTGAACTCCTGATTCAAACCTTTTTATATCAAAGATTTGGTCCTGTAGAAATGGCTAGCCTTTGGATAATGTCTAATAATAGTTAATTCAACTTCAGCTGTAAATTCTCTGGTGCCACCATTACATTACATGTTTTGGCTGGGTATAGCTCAGAGGAGACTGAGACCAAACTGAATACTCCAGACATAATCATATTCCCGTCATGATCTGATGTTTACAATTTCTTTATAACCTTGACATCAATTGTTTCAAATGGTTTACCATGAACACTGAAAAAAAATGGGGAAAATGCATTATTTATCTTTAAAGGCTATTCTGGAAACAGAAACTCTTCTAATCCAGTGAGAGGAGAATAAAAGGGTCAGATTAATTTACACTTTCCTTCTCCACAAGCATTGAGATGGTAACCATAAACAGTGAACTATTCTAAAAACCTAGTTAAACAGCTGGACTAAATCACAAATACAGTGAATGAATTTTTAAGCAGCTTTTGAACAGGATCTTTTCATAAAGGATGCAGATCTGTCTGTTACAGTCTGTGATGAATTTTAAGAAACATCTGTAACACTGTCATCTTCTAGTTGCTTTGTATTTTGTCTCCCATTTTTGTCTGAATTTCATTTAAAAAAAATCTCAGAAAAGAGAGCTAGAACTCACTTACTTAATGCCATATACTTAATTTTTATTTATATTTTAAGGTAGAATGTTTGCTCTTAAAATTGTAAGGCTGAGCTCTGTGACCTGTAAACACTGAAACAAAATTTCTGATTCTGTACTAGGACAAAGTTATGTTAATATTGTGTCTTTTTAGATTATAAAACATCTTTTTATTTAGAAGAGAAAATATTTCCATAGCATGCTCCCAAGCAAATAAAAAGCTGCATTTCTTTGTGCCAATTGGAAAGCACAAAAACGAGGTTATTAAGTCAGAAACAGTAATAAAGGGGTCAGATTCATTAGCTCAGAGTTGTTACTGTGCTAACTACATTCACTTAGCTTTCAGACACATCAATGTTTGTCAAGAAAGATCTCCCTCTCAGCTGTACCACCTTTACCATCACAAACCAGTGCTGATCTGTACGTTCTCCTTAAGAAATAAAACTTTGACCAAAACATATCTGATATAAAAGTCTTTTCTGATTTTGGAAATACCAAGCAGTGGGGAAAACACCGTTTCCTTCAGCAGTTTGTGCAGCTGGTTAATCATCTTCTCCATTGTGTCTAATTTCTAATTTGAATTTGTCTGGCTTCAGCTCCCAGCCATTAGTTCTTGATGTGCCTTTCCCCGCTAGATTAAAAAGCCCATTAATACCCAGCATCCTTCCCTTGTGAAGGTACTGATATGCTGTACTGCAGTCACCTCTTAGTCTTCATTAAATAGGCTAAACAGATTGAGCTCTTTAAGTCTGTCTTTGTGAAGCATTTTTTCATGACCTAAAATAATTTCCATGGCTTTTTTCTGCACCCATCTATTTTTTTTTTAATAAACTGCTTATTTTTGTTCATGCAGATGCCAAAATTTTATTCTACTATGAGTCCTATGAATGCTGAATGCTGAAATAAAATGTTTTTCCACTCCTTCCTCCTTCTTCCATATTTATGCAGGCCAGGATCACAAGCTTCTCTTCTAGAATCTTAAAACCATCATTACCCATATTCTTCTTGAAGTCTTCAGTTTCCAGCAGCCAGCACTTCATTCTGTGTCCAGGATGCATATGTTGTTCCCTGCCCATAGATGTAGAGATGAAGTCAGGAAGGCCAGGGCACAGGTGGAGCTGAACTTAGGAAGAGATGACAAGAACAACAAGAAGGGATTTTATAGGTACATCAGTGAAAAAGGAAGGTCAAAGAGAACATCCTCCCCCTGAAGAGCAAGAACAGTGAGCTAGTAACAACAGATGAGGAGAAGGCGGAGGTTCTCAACAACTTTTTTTCCTCCATCTTCACTGGCAACCTCTCTCCCAACACCTCCCAAGTTAGAAAGCCACAAGGTAGGGAACAGGGTAATGGAATGCCTCCTACTGTATGTGAAAATCAGGTTTGTGACCTCATGAGGAACCTGGATGTAAATAAGACCATGGGATCTGATGAGATGCATCCCAGAGTCCTGAGAGAATTGGCTGATGTAGTTGCCAAGCCACTCTCAATAATATTTGAGAAGTCCTGGCAGACAGGTGAAGTCCCTAGTGATTGGAAGAAAGGGCATGTTACTCCTGTGTTCAAGAAGCACAGAAGGGAAGACCCAGGTAACTACCAACCTGTCAGCCTCACCTCTGTGCCTGGGAAGATCATGGAGCAAATTCTCCTTGAAGGTCTGAGAAGGCACACGGAGGACAGGGAGGTGATCAGAGACAGCCAACATGGTTTCACTAAGGGCA
>VWZX01006586.1:0-11059 GCA_013399015.1 Galbula dea
TCTGGGGGTCCTGGTAGATGGAAGGATGACCATGAGGTAGCAGTGAGCTCTTGTGGCCAGGAGAAGAGAAGGCTTAGAGGCAACCTTATAGCGGCCTTTCAGTACCTGAAAGAGGATTATAAGGCAGAAGGAGAGAGGCTTTTCTCCTGGTCTGATTGCAACAGGACATGAGGGAATGGCTACAAGCTGAAGGAGGAGAAATTTAGGCTGGAGATTAGAAGGGGGTTCTTTACTCAAAGGGTGGTGAGGCACTGGAACAGGTTGGCCAGAGAGGTTGTGGAGGCCCCATCCCTGGCAGTGTTTAAGGCCAGGCTGGATGTGGCCCTGGGCAACCTGGTCTAGTGCATGTGGCGTCCCTGCCCATGGCAGGGGGGTTGGAACTAGATGATCTTTAAGGTCCCTTCCAATCTGAGCCATTGTATGAAGCTATGAACACGAAGACATGCAACGTCAGTGTTTTACTTCCCCTTACAAAGGGTGGCGATGCAGCTGCAGATCGCCCATCTGAATGCAGATAACAAGGTTCTGCTGTGATTTAATACAGGACTTGAAAAAAACCACTTATGCTCATGTTTGTAATTTATTAAGTGAATAGCACAATTAGGCTTCAAGTGGTATTTTAAAAATTATATCAGTAGTTTAGTAGCACGTCTTCAGCATCTTTGCCTTGTGTTAAGAAAAAGATAGTAAGCCTTGCTACTATAAACACACTTGCATATACATATATAATATGCTGATGCTTCAATAAGTGTTCAGCTTGTTCCAGGTTCTTTTGCCAAGCCTGACTTCAGACATCAAAATGGGAAACTGAATAGCCAAAACTGCTATCTTGGAATATCCTTTTCATAGTTACCACCAGAAGGCCTACATTCCCATTCACTTGGCTGTGAAACAGCTTGTGGTGCCTCAGCAGAGAGAGATATGATGGCTATCTTGAGCAGCCTATGGAGGAGAAACCATAACCAGGACAGCCTATATTACTGCCTAACCTCTATGCAAACAGGGTGGATGAGTGTATGTAGGGAGGGAGAAAGGGAAGGACGGATGGATAGATGGATGGATGGAGAGAAAGAGACCAGTGGAGGACTGTGGCAGCAGGTCATTGCTGCACTGTAACTGGACAAGCAAAGATAAGCTTCACAGTTAAGTGGTTAAGTACTAGGAACATATACAGAATGTGGGAACGAGGACTATCCATTCGTGTTCAAGCACTAGGAATAGGAGGAGTTTGTAGAGAAAGTGTGAATGGGAAAGCAACCCTCAAAATGCCTGCAGTTAGCAATGTTGATGGATAAATGTCAGTGTGGTGCTTTAGTCATGAGACTTTCTTCCTGTGAAGTTAAGTCCCAGAGGACAGTGTGGGTTTGCATCTTTCTCAGCTTCCTCCATCAACAGCCTTTTTGCATCCTGCATCCTCATGGCTAACAACCACAGAACAAAACCCCTTCCAGTACTGTCTCCCCTTCTGCATTGTGCTATCTTCTCTCTCCAGTATCAGTTCACACAGCTGACAGGGAGCAGAGAGGGGAGTCCAGGCTTCAGTCAGCTGTGCTGCAACACATGATGAGAAGCAGAGCCGGTTGTCAGCAATGTCTTTATCCAAGAAAATTAAGAAGTTTAAGACTGTGTAGTGGATTTATAGGTAAACAGATATTTTTTTTCTTTTTGTAATTGAAATAGGTGAACAAGCCCAGAAGTCTAAAAATAGATCAGGAAAAGGACAAGAAAAGTAAGTGACTCAGCTTAATCTGTGGAAAAAAAAGGCATGAAACTGGGTATTTTTTAGTTCTCTCTGTTGCCTTTTCTGAATTCCACTAATTTGACTACTTCAGTGGAAACAGGAATAAGACCTTAGACTGGGATTTTCAAGAGCAGTTGAAGGAGTCATAGACTTACTGCTGGTTTCTGGAGCTATTTTGTTGTTTTTAAAACCTATTGAAAAAAACAAGATTTCAGTTACTTGTAAATGGTGGCTTCAGGAATTTGAAGTTATTTTATTCACCTCCTGTTCGCAAAGGAGGACCCTAGCAGACCTGTCAGTTGATTGTTGTATTTTTTCTACTTTTTGGAGACAATAAAAAGAGAAAAAAATATAAGAAGTAAAACTATGAGTTGTGTGACATCTAGACTTACAACAACAAGATCACAGCATGACCTACTGGATCTACCTCTAGAATTCCTCAGAAGTATGGCTGAAGATGATAAACTAAGAAATTACTTACTGAGGACCTAGTGACACGTTGGGCAGGGGTAGAACAGCCTGTGGCTGCGTGGACCTGCACAGCAGGGAGCAAGGAAGAAAGCAGTTCTCCTTCTTCATCAGTCTAACTGTGTGAGTTTCCACCCATGTCTGTCAAGAGGGCTTAGCAGTGTGAGTAGATCATGTAGGCATAATGGAGGTGCCCTTTTATTTTCCTGGACATGCAAGGATTTATATTGCAGCTCAGGAGGTTAAGGCTGACAGATGTGGCCAAGCTGGGAGCTGGGTCATCCTGAGGGTCTCACCATGCACTCTGAGAGAGCTTAGTGGGAAGGGTAAGAAGGAGGATGTCTGGCAGAATGACTGCCTGAGCCATATGATAAAGCATACAATTTTTCTCCCATCTTCATACAAGTGTTCAAGGTGTCATGCGTGCAGTTATCCTTGGATTTATAGGCATGCACATTAAATTTGCACAGCCAACTGTGCTCTACATGAGGGCCACATGCAGTTAAAAATGAATACAGAAAGTTTGGCATGCAGCTGTCCTTCAGACACACAAATGTCAGTGATAGGCATGAGAAGTAGAAATCCACATCTGAAAACCTAGCCATTAGAATTCAAAGGAGCTTCAATATCATCAGAGTCCCCTGTACTTTGTTTTATCATGAGTCATGAAAACATTCTGAGTCATGGAGAAGAGCATGACTCCCATAGTTACAGGTGAACAATGTAAAGATGACATGACAACACCACCAACTCCATCTCACTGTAGGACATAGGGAGTGACAGAGTAACAGTCATCCCAGCTCCAACAGCAGAGCTGTCTCAGAAGCATACTGCCTGTCAAGGAGATGCATGTGTACCTGCAAAACCACACTTGATAAATCTACAACCACAGCTCCTGATTCTGCAGCCAGAATGGTCTACCAGGACTTTAGGTCCATACCACGGCTTGGGTGGAGAGATGAGGGCATGCCTTTTTAATGCAGCTCCGCCATTGACTTTGGAATTTGATCAGCAAATTTTGTCCAGCTTTGGAGAGAAATGCCTCATTACAAAAAAGCACACATGCAAATGTCTATTCATATTTAGAGAACTGTAACTAAAAAGGGGACAGAGCAGACTTTGAGAAAAAACTCCTTTCAGGATTTGTGGAAAGCTGTGGTACCTTACAGCTCTAATTGTACCCATAGTAAAGATGTTACTATCCAGCAGGAACTGTGCTGTAACCTGCCATCTCTAAAGCCTTTCTGTAGGGATAGGAACACTAATTAGCAGAAGATAGAGGTGATATTCAGTCCCACGGAAAGGAAAGTAAATCACTATTTCCAGGTTTGCCCTTTTTTGAGGGGAATACTTTGTATAGGGTTTCCTATGTGAAGAAGGACCTGTTGCTTGCTCCTCTGTTTCTGTTGTGAGTGACCTGTAAATCAAGCACACGAATGTGTATGCACATGTCTGTTCATTCCAGTTGCCGCTTTAATTGTAAAGATCTAACCATACACTTGTTCAAGTCACTTTCTAACTCTGTCGTCATTGGTAGTGTGTCATTTTTCTTGCAAGCAGCCTGTTTCAGGTCACAAAGTGTAATTAAAGGCAATTAATGTAATTACTCACAACTGTGCTACTGATAATGCTCCAGATGCCATTATGAAACCATGCTTCCCGCTGCTGACTCTCACAGGCTGTGCCTTTGTATTCTCCTAGTGTTGTCATTGTGGTTAAACCAAGGGACTGGAAATCTACTGCTGATTGTTCCTAACTCTCACTCTGAAAATTTCAAGTTTGCTAGGCAGACCTCAAACCCATTTTCTTGCTCTTTTTCCTGTTCGCTGACTGATGAAAACAAGTTGCAGGAATGAAGACTGCCATGGAAAATGGTCATAGTTGAAATGTTAAAAAGCACTTATACATATACAATATATTTTACAGTAGTCTGTTCCACAATTAAACATGTACTGAACGTGTTGATTTCCACTAATGAGTTTTATAGTTAGGGAGTAACTATTCAAAGGTACCACAAATTTAGGCACTAAAACCTGAAAGACTTGAATTAGCTGTGGACTTCAAACTTTCTGTCTGGAATTCAGCCCTGTCTTTCCCTTTTGTTTCAGCAGATGCCAAGTAATTTACAGTTCAAGAAAGGCTAATAGAGCTATAAACAAAACACAGATGCCTCTCACACTGCCTTTATTGGGCTGTGGTATGAAAATAGCCCTTCAGAGGAGGGCACATGTGTAATTACAGAAGTGGCTCAAGTCTCCTGCATATCTGCAGAACAGGTACACCATAAATTATCTTTTCTCTTCAGTAAGGCTCGTTAAATGGGCTGAAACCTACCTGAATTCACTTTTTGTCCTCTGGGTTTATTTTTGTAAAGTGAGAATTGACTGACTAGGACGATCATTAAATTCATTAAGTCTCTAAAGGGCTGACTACAGTAAGCTTGGTTTTAAAAGCTGTCTCAGACAGATAGTGGGATATCTTTAGATCACCCTGCGAACCTGTCAATCACTGCATGCGCATTGAAGTTCAACATTTCCCACTCACGCCAGAATGAAACAGAAGTATCTCAGCTGAGCTGAGTGGTTGTGAGAGAGTCCATTAGGACCAAGTCAGGCCTGCTTCATGTTCTCCTATGCCTTTCCTGAAATGCAGGTCCTGCTGCAGTTGACCAGTTGGGTCAGCACCTGCTGCTGCTGTTGGGACAGGGACACAAGCAGACTAGGCATGGGCCCATTTCTCTGCTTCCCACAGGGACAGTTGCAGGAAAGGGGAGTCCATATTCCTGGAAAGATGCAGTAAGATTCCTCCAATGCATCCTTTGGAGGAGGCTGACTGTTACCAGATGCTGGTATGTGTATTAGTGCATACATGGATATTTCAGGACATGACTCCAAGTGAGCAGAGATAAGCTAGTGTGCACATGCACCTTGCAGTTCAAGCCTCAGTTTCCTGAAGCTGATCTTGCTGGCTCTGGAACCTTGCAGTGCTATCCAAAAAGCGTCATCTTTACCCAGCATGCAGACAATACACACAGGGTCGAGGCATTTCTTTATTGCAGGTTTGTGCAGAGCTGGGAGCTAGATGGCATTCCACAAAGCTAGCTCACCTCAGCTCAAATGTTACAGTGTACTTTTTTTTGTTACGTGATTAGCAAAAATCTGCCTAAATTTACATCTACCGGTTAGAAATTAAATCATAATTTATTATTGGTCCCCTGGTCATCTTATTTGCATCAGAACTGTATAGTATTTCCACGCATGCTCAGGGATGAGTGGGTTTAAGTGGGTAAGGGGCTTCTTTTGAGTCAGAGGTCATGGTCTCCTCTTGAAATCTTCACCTTTATCCAAGTTTGTTTTCTGCAGTTCCTCATGGCAACATTCCAGTTTCACAATTTTGCTGGGGCAAAATGTTCTTTATTTCCAAGGGCTTCATTGTCACAAAAAGAGGCACTATCAAAGCCAGGTTTCTCTAATGGTTGACTATTACATTGCCTGTTATTTCTCAAACTAATCATCCTTAAAGAAGGTTGTTTCTTAGACATCAGCAGGGCAAGCTGTCCTGTCAGATACACATGGGCTCTGTGCAAAGCTGAGTCTGACCTTCAGCTCTTAGTAGTCAACATTGCCTTGCAACAAAGAGGCAAGGAGGCTGAGTTGTGTATGTACCAGCCATCCAGGGGAAAAGTTTTTTCAGACTGACAGTTTTCATGAGCCCTGATGTTAAGCATTTGCATCTCAGCTGACAAGAGCCATGGTTTGATTTTTAGGTCTGCTCAGAAATATCAGTGGTCAAAGCATGGCAGAGTTGCAGCAGAGACACTGGGACCCCTCACAGCTCAGGGCCTTTATCACGCACCTCTGTACCCCACCAAACTTCGGCTGTTCCACTGAGTGTGTGGCTTGCAAGGCATTTTGGAGACCCAACTTTCAGGTGAGTGGTATGACTGCAAAGGGAATCCAGAGCCCAGGTCTCCAAGATATGATATTTAGGATAATTGTTCTGAAACTAAAGGGAAAGCAGCTTCTTCCTGCATAGGGCATTATTTCTGTACTGCATTGTACAATCTATACAATGCCTAGAAATTCTGAATGTTTTCTCCCACTGTATGATTTCTCTCTCCAGGTTTGCAAACTATTTCAAGCATAACTCAGATATGAATCTACTGTCCTCAGTTCAATTTTGTCTAAGCCACCCCACTTCTTCCATCTCCATTGCCCTCGAATGTACAGTGTCCAGGTGGATGAAGGAGTTCCCAGATGGAGACTGGCATCCCCAGCTGGCCCAGGAGCACTGCAACACACGAGTCATCCCTCCACCCATGGTCAGGAATCTCACTTTAAATGTCATTGCAATGTACAAGTGAACAGGAGCTTTCCTACTGAATTCAGGTGTACCTGCTCTAGATATTCATAGCAGATTCACTGCAGTGATATGAATACTTGAAAGAACTAGATGTGAAATAACATGCCATTGGGGAAGGGAAGAGCCTAAATCCAACTAAAAATGGGCTACCACAGCAGTCCAGATAAATGAAGTTTAGTTTCTGTAAAATAACCAAAACAGTTTATGTAAGAGTGCTCAGTGTGCCGTCATCTATTGCATCCAGTTTGTAGAGATTTGCATCTTGGGTCTTTTGACAGCAACGACATGTGCATATTTGCTTGGAGAAGGGCAGCCTTGCAGTCATGTCTTCAGCCATGGAGGAGAGCCCCTATGAGCAGTGGCTTTAGACCAATCTCTAGTTAAACCTCCTCTGTTTTGTACGAGTTGATGTAAGGTATGCCAGGGCAGCTTTCCAAATGGAGAGCACTGTCAAGAGTGCAAAATACTGGTTGTTGGGGAAAATGAAGACGAGGAAGAGCTGTAATTTGGGTCGTTTGTGAGTCACTGAATAATCAAAAATATCCCACCTCCTAGTCATAGAAGCAGAAGATAAGATCTGAAATCTTATATAATGATGAGTTCATTATACACTTTGGTCTGTATTCACAAAACAATTTAGGAGTTGAGGGTTTGTTGAGTCGAGCTTTTCCTTCATTTTAGTGTCCTGTGGCTCCTGAACATCCCCATGGAACTCAGCCAATAGGGCAGACAGCTAAAACTTGGATGTGAGCTATAGCTCTGAATTTTCTCTGCCTCTGAGCCACTGCCAAGCATGATCAGGAACCTCTGATCCTGATTTGCCATAGAAAAAAAACGATCTGCTTTTTCTTTTGGCTCTGTAATGAACTTCAGATTTGATATAGAACGTTCATATCTGGCCGAGAAAGACTCCTTTAGTGTCTGATATTTGTCTTTTTTTATTGTGATAGAGTTACTAATCATACAGATACTCAGGGAAAAAAAATTGCAAGTTGCTGAGAGCAACCAGCAGACCTCTTGTTTGGTATAAATTTACAGACCTTGCCTATGTGATCAAATACATTAAAATCTTTTACCTCATTATTCCTAATTCATCTAGTTTCTCAGTGGACAGTTTAAAAAATCACAATTTAAAACATTTATTGTGTCAGTACTAAATGCATTCCATATTCTATACTTACAGTTTGATTACAATACAGAAAAACTCTAAAAAACTTTGCCTGTTGGTGCTCTCTAGTGGTTTGCTTGCAGTGAAGCTGCAAGAGTTTTGGTAATTGTGCAATTCTGTATCTTAATTGCTTTAAATTTAAGCTTCTTAACCGGCCTCTTTGGGGGTATAGTGTGATTCACACATATCAGGACTTGCAGGACTATGCTTTCGTGTAACACAGGGCCTGTACAATATGAAAAATGTACACAGCAGCAAAGAAAATCCTTTTCACTTCCTAGGCTTTGTTTGTTTCTGTCCTTAGCATTAATGTGCTACATAAACTTTCCTAAATAAGACGAGATATGCTGCTGTCGGTTTCATTTTCATTCTGTATCAAATGGATAGCCAGGTACTAATGCAGTCAGAAACTAAAATACACACAAAGGCACAGAGAAATTTCTGCTCTCAAACCCATCCCCAGAGTCTGTTTTCAGCAGCAAATGGTGCTGTAGGATGCTCTGTAGGGTGGTCAATCCCATGGGGGGCTCCATGGCTCCTTCCCAATAAATCATAGAATCATTATGGCTGGAAAAGACCTCTGAGATCATCAAGTCCAACTGCTAGCCTAATGTTACCATGCCCACCACTATACCATGTCCCCAAGTACCTCTTTGGCACAGTTTTTGAACACTTTCATGAATGTGCCACACTGGGAACAAAGCAATGGTGAAAACAAATGCCAAACTGGCATTAGCCCATTCTTCTCTTAGGCTTTGCCAACTTCAAAAACATCTGTGAAAGGACAAAACCTGAGAGTCATGAGTTTACTCTTATCTGCAAAATAGCTGCACACAGCCAAGTACCACAGCTTCCTAGCGCAGCAGGAGCCAAGCATAAACATGTTGCCTCTGCACAACAGCAGTTGAGTCAAAGTCTCTTCTGCCCTCATCCACTTCCAATCACTACACAGGAATTATTCTGAGCTGATGGACAAAGACTTGCAAACTGGGTTTGCACTAGTAAATTCTTATAGGTATGTTGACAGGTATTCATGGTACAGCTACCTGCACCAAGCACTGATGTAGCTGCAGAGTTATTTGTTACATGAAACAACATGTATTTACTCCTGTCTTTTGCATAGATTACTTCTTCAACTCTGAGGTAGAAATGACTCACAGCTCTGTTGTCCCTCCTGTTTGCTAGCACCCTAGAATTACTATCATTTCTTGTAGAAGAACTGAACATACATGTAGGTCCCTATAAGACTTGCTTGGTGATGTTTCAGGGATGCTGAGCATCCAGCCCTGTTCGCTGCCTCAGACCTCTGCATCCATCTCTCACAACAATGCTCTAGTGCCTATAGGTATAAAGACAGTTAATTTGCTCAATGACATAGTGACTGGGAGTAATTTATGAGGTGATTGAAAATGAGAAGACCATGGTCTCACACCACCATGATAATAGATGACCAGTGTAGGGCAAAGTGGTAGTGCCAACTCATGTGCAGCAATGCCCATGGTCCAGCCATGAACTCTGGACCTGGCCCTTGACACCAGGTTGATGAAGAACAAGAACTTGGGGCTGAAAACCTTCTGTCGCTCTCCTGCATTTACCCCTCTGCAGGCTGACGGCTCCTGTGGTAATCTGAGTGGTACTTAAATGCCTCCATAGAGCAAAATCCACTCACTTCTGTGAAGCTGGAAGTCACCTGCATCCTTTGTATTGCATGGAGGAGACTTGCCCTTTTTAGCTCCTTCTTAGTGAAAAAGGGCAAACAGAGATATTTTGTAACTTGTGTTTATTTGCTGGGAATGAGCCCTTCTTTGACTTGTCTTCTATAGAGAAATCCACCCCAGTAATTGTGTGCCTATAGAAATTAGAAAATACATAAAATATGTATTATTAATTAATGTTTTAAACAAAATTCAATATAATAAAAATTAATATATAAATCATAGACCAGTCAGGACAACTCATGCAGGGGCAGTGGAAAGGGACATCCCCAAATACTGCTTCTGTCTGTGGTTCTAAGGCATCCAGGGGTGCCTACTCTCTCTGTACAACAGGGATACCACAAGAAAAGGCTGTTCATCCCGTGGACAGGCCTTAAAGGGTGTATATAATTTTCAGACTGCAGGAGGGAAAAGCAGCATTGCAGTCTTCCTGGCCCAGGAGCAGTGTGTTCCAATGCTGGCAACAGACTATTACAACCAGCATGGGGACGGGGCACATTTTTGTCATTGGAAGAGGCTGATGGATTTCAGTTTGGGCAGTTTCAGCTGCTTTCTGACACCTCCAAGGCAAGATGAGATATCTTCCAGTGCATCTTTTAGGAGATTTTTTTTCCTCAAGTTTGTCATAGATTTGTTTTAATTCTTCTTTGATTTAGATGCATGAAAAATGGAAAAATAACTATAATGAGGAAATCCTGCTCTGTCATTTGTTCTTGTCAAACTTCATCACTTTGATTAAGCACTCACATAGTTGTAAGAAGGGGGCTGTGTATCACACAGAATCACAGAGTCACAGAATCATTACGGTTGGAAAGGACCCTCAAGATCATCTAGTCCAACCGATAGCCCTACACTACTCTTACCCCTAAATCATCCCCTGAAGAAACACGTCTGTCCTCTTCTTAAAAACCTCCAGGGAAGGTGACTCCCCCCCCTCCCTGGGCAGCCTATTCCAATGTCTCACCACTCTTTCAGTAAAGAAATTCTTCCTAATATCTAATCTAAACCTACCCTGGCTCAGCTTAAGCCCATTCCCTCTAGTGCTGTCACTAGTCACAAGGGAGAAGAGGGCAACACCCGCCTCCCTAGAATGGCCTTTCAAGTAGCTGAAAGAGAGCAATAAGGTCTCCCCTTAGCCTTCTCTTCTCCAGGCTAAACAAGCCCAGCTCCTTAAGCCTCTCCTCATAAGGCCTGTTTTCCAGACCCCTGACTAGCTTAGTTGCCCTCCTCTGCACAAATTTTGATTTTTTGACAACGGGATGGCCTACACAGTGCCAGGATTATGGACACCAGACAGAAGTCACCTTTCTCAATGGGGAATGAGGGTCTTTGCACGGGGGATTGCAGGGCTGATTGATAGGGCTTTAAACTAGATGTGAGGGGGGAGAGGGATGGCAATGTTGCCCATCTTAAGTGCATGTACACCAATGCACAAAGCATGGGCAATAAAGAAGAGGAGCTGGAAGCTATGATGCTCCAGGATGGCTATGACATAGTGGCTCTCACAGAAACGTGGTGGGATGCCTCACATGACTGGAGTGCCACTATGGATGGCTATAAACCCTTTAGGAAAAACAGACTAGGAAGGAGAGGAGGTGGGGTGGC
>VWZX01006586.1:21030-52048 GCA_013399015.1 Galbula dea
AAGACAGAAAGAAGTTGTTCTAGGTGTGAGATATACATCACCCTTGGTATTCCCACATTGCAACTCTGATAGAGAATATGAGAGCAGAGCAGGGAGAAACACTGAGAGAGTGGGACGCAGGAAAAAAGCTGCAAGAACTGACAGAGGACTTTGCTCTCAATTGAGTGGATTTCTCAGTTCTTGAGGGTTTTTTTTTCTATTAAATATCCTTTTAAATGTCTGAGTTTCTTACCTATGTATGAACATATATAGAAGAGTTCTTAATTCTTATTAACGTTAAACATTTATGTAAAGTAATTGCTGCTTCAACCATAAAAGTGCTTTTGCGGACTGTGATCCTTTTCTCCCTCCAAGCCATAAAGTTTATTCCTTGTGACCTTTATAAATGTAATCAACCATCAGAATGGAAGATGTGACTTCCAAGATAAGTGTGAAGACGTGTATAAGCAAGCTCCCAGTGAGGGGGAGGAATGCAGGGGTGGAAGCTCACACAAATACAGTGAGTGTTATGGATCCCAAATGGAATGTAAGGAATGGCTATCTTGAGCTCAAAAGCTTTCAGATGGCCTGGTGTTGCTCTTTGCACTCACAATTCACAGTTACTCAGTTACTGGTTTTTATTGGACATCTTCCTGCATTGTTTGGCTCTAGGGTCTGGCTACAAGGAGTGAAGTGACAGAATTCTGCTGGCAATTGTGCTTTTCTGATGGGGATAAATTCTTAAAGAGGGAACTGTTCGGTCAGATGCAGACAGGTCTCACCAGCAGTTCCTTGAAGTGGAGTGGAAAACATATCTAAAGTGATCTGTTTTGCAGTCTTCAGCTTTTTTATTCTTCAAGGAGACTACTGATTTGGAGAAAGAAAACCCTGTGAGCTCCAGATTTTGTTCCCAGATAATCTTTGGTAATAGAAACTTTCAGGGAAATCATTTTTCTCCTCCCCAGTCATCCAGTGTCCTCAGACAAGAGGTCCCATGCATGCGAGCCAAGCCAGCTGGTTTGGAATGGGGATATGTGTCACTCTCAGGGTATTTCTATTTCAACAAGGTTGATAAAGAATAGGAAAAACCTCTGTCGGCCTGTTCACACACCGTTTCCTACTGTACCTTTAAAACTGAAGATACAAGGTCTGAACTTTAAATTCCTCCAGGGATGTAGCCGAGGTTGTCAAGTATTTAATCATATATGTTCAGTCAGGGCTATTGAGACTCTTGGATTCCAGTTCCCTGCTTGCCTTACCTAGGATGAAGGTGCAGTAAGATGGATAAGGACAAAAATAACTGATTATTTCCTTCAGGACTCTGGTTTTGCTAAAGCTTCAGCAGCACTGAGACATGTGGCTCTTCCTTGTGGGACGCTTAGCTACAGAAACAGCTCACACAAACCACCCTGGTTTTATTTCTTCTATCTTTCAGTTTCGTGTCCGGGCACTCCTGCGACCATCCCAGTTTGGGGGTCAGGCATGTACTGAACCCCTGGTGGATTCCCGCCCATGCTTCCCAACTAAGCTCTGCAACATAGTAGAAGTTGATTGCAAGAATAAATTTCAGTGTGAAAATGGTAATGAATATCTTCATTGCATAACTGCTGCATTATTAAAGAGTTAAAAAACCTAGATACTAAGGCAGAAAGGGTCCAGACAATCGTGATCTTGTATATTCCATGCACAAATTCCAGGGAAAAGGTGCAAGGAGAAGGTCTACTTAAGAACTTCATACATAGCAGTAGCATCTAATGTTTGCAGTTTCTCCTGTAACTAGAAGTAATTCAAGTGTAATCTCTAGCCTGGGATGTCAGTATGACTATGATATCTAGGCAGTAACTGTTCAAATAATAGTTCTTCACACAAGATTTTTATGTACACATGTATATATATATATATGGGTTGTCTGAATATAAAATCATGTTACTTTTATTGAATTTGTAAGGTATTTCTGGTTTGCTTCAATTTAAATATACCTGATTAGCCTCAAAATAACTTTATCTACTCATCCTTTTCCTAAACTTTAAATAAAGTCTCTGTAGCTTCAAAGTAAGGCAAAACAGGCAGAACTGAAATAACTCTTTCCTATTGGAATAAGCTAGGCATTATATATTGCCTCACTGTTCCTATGGCAAGTTCATACCTTTGCTAGGGAAAAAGACAAACTGCATTCAGACATGATGATTATTTGGACAAGGTTCCTTGCTGCTGCTGTTTCTCTGGTGCAGGTCGCTGTATTGCAAAAAAATTGGAATGTAATGGAGAAAATGATTGTGGGGACAACTCTGACGAAAGAAATTGTAGGAGAAAAAAGACCGTGTGCAACAGAAAGTATGAGAGCATCCCAGGTGTGCAGTTGATAGGCAATGGGTAAGCCAGCTTTGCTTATTTTTTGTAAATTTGAGATTGTTATCTCACCAATTTACATACATAAGACAATCCCCCATTAGTGAGAGTATCCTATTAAAACATATGATCTCTCCAGTTAAAACTAACAAGAAATTATAAAAATGCAACCAAATCGTCAGGCTAGAACTTGCCCACTGCATCTGCCTGGCCTGCTCTGCACTGACGATGCACTAGAAAAAGAGCTGTCAGGGAGCACTGCTGTTTGAGTGACTCTGCCTCAGAACAACCGAAGTACCACATACTGGCAACTTCCAGCTCAGTTATGCCCAGTTCTTCAGAAATTCTGGGGGTGTTCCTGTACAGGTGTTTGTCTAGGATGCATTTCACACAATACATATCATCACCTTTTCCAGGCTGCTAATTTAAGCAGTATAAAAGCTAAGCATGGGATGCGTTCCCCAGGTAGTCTTGCATTTCTAATCGAATTTTGAAATAAGTGCACTCTAGTAACTCACTTGTGGTAGAAATGGAGAATTGCTTGTTCATTTCCCAGGACATTTTTACATATTTCTCTGCTTAAGAGTGACCGTCTCATGCGGATACTGACATTATGACAGAATCACAGAATGTTAGGAGTTGGAAGGGACCTCAAAAGATCATCAAGACCAACCCCCTTGCCAGAGCAGAAGCCCCTAAACCAGGTCACACAGAAGTGTGTCCAGATGGGCTTTAAATATCTCCAGAGAAGGAGAATCCACAGCCTCTCTGGGCAGTCTCAGTGGTTAACCAACCAAGAAAGCATTCAGTATTTACTGCCTTCTATTCCAATGAAATTGTTAGCTTGAACTGGACATACCTCTGATGTAATGAATAAATATTGAATCGCATATCAGAAATAGTATCGCCAGCAGGACTAGGGAGGTGATTGTGCCCCTGTACTCTACTCTGGTGAGTCTGCACCTCAAGTATTGTGTTCAGTTTTGGGGCCCTCACGAGAAGAAGGACATTGAGCTGCTGGAGCGTGTCCAAAGAAGGGCAATGAAGTTGGTGAAGGGTCTAGAGCTCAAGTGTTATGAGGAGCAGCTGAAGGAAATGGGGTTGTTTAGTCTGAAGAAGAGGAAGCTCAGAGGGGACCTTCTCACTCTCTAGAACTGCCTGAAAAGAAATCACAGAATGTTAGGAGTTGGAAGGGACCTCGAACTATCATCTAGTCCAACCCCCCCTGCCACAGCAGGACTCCCTAGACCAGGTCACACAGAAGCGCATCCAGACGGGCTTTGAATTTCTCCGGAGAAGGAGACTCCATAACCTCTCTGCGCAGTCTGTTCCAGTGCTCTGTCACCCTCACTGTGGAAAAAATTTCTACATGTATTCACATAGAACCTCCTATGCTTCAGCTTACAACCATTGCCTCTTGTCCTGTCACTGGGCTTCACTGAGAAGAGCCTGACTCCATCCTCCCAACGCCCACCCTTCACATATTTAAAAGCATACTTGAGGTCACCCCTTAGTCTCCTCCAGGCTAAAGCGACACAGCTTCATCAGTCTTTCCTCATAAGCAAGATGTTCCAGCCCTTAATCATCTTGGTGTCTCTGTGCTGGACTGTTTCAAGCAGTTGCCTATCATTCTTAAACTGAGGGGCCCAGAATCAGACACAATATTACAGATGCGGCCTCACCAGGGTAGAGTAAAGGGGGAGAAGAACCTCTCTTGACCTACTAACCACACCCCTTCTAACACACCGTTGGCCCTCCTGCCCACAAGAGCACACTGCTGGCTCATGGTCATGCTTCCATCTACCAGGATCCCCAGATCCCTTTCCCCCTCACTGCTCTCCAGCAAGTCAGTTCCCAACCTATACACATACATGAGGTTGGTCTTAACCAGGAGCAAATCTCAACACTTGGTCTTGTTGAATTTAATGAAATTTCTCCCTGCCCAACTCTCCAGCCTGTCTAAGTCTCGTTGAATGAGAGCACAACCATCCACTGTGTTAGCCACTCCACCCAGTTTAGTGTCCTCAGCAAACTTGCTGACAGTGCTCCTTGTTCCCTCATCTGGGTCGTTAATGAATAGATTGAAAAGTACTGGTCCCAGTAGTGACCCCTGAGGGACTCCACTAGACACAGGCTTCCAACTAGACTCCATCCCATTGACCACAACTCTCTGACTTCTGTCTTTCAACCAGTTCACAATCCACCTCACTATCTAATCAGCCAGACAACACTTCCTCAGTTTAGCTGCAAGGATGCTGTGGGAGACAGTGTCAAACGCCTTACTGAAATCAAGATAAACCACATCCACTGCTCTACCACCATCTGGCCACCCGGTTATGTCCTACCAGTTTGGTCAAACATGACTTCCCCTTGGGAAACCCATGCTGACTGCTTCTAATGACCCGCTTAGCCTTGATATGCCTAGAGACAGAGTCAAGGATAAAGTGTTCCACCACTTTTCCAGGGATGGAGATGATGCTGACCTGTCTATAGTTACCCAGGTCCTCCTTCTTGCCCTTTTTGAAGACTGGAGTGACATTTGCCTTCCTCCAATCCCCAGGCACCTCTCGTGTTCCCCAGGACTTCCCAAAGCTGATGGAGAGTGGCCTGGCAATGACTTTCGCCAGCTCCCTCAGCACCTGCGGGTGCATTCCATCAGGTCCCATGGATTTATCTAGAGGGTTAAGCACTGCTGTAAAGTAGGAAACAGTATTGCCACTACAGTATTTTTCAGGTGAATTCAGTGTGAATGAATCGTCCTTGTAGAGGAAAATCTTTCAAAACAGTAACATAATGCAGGTGGCTATACTATTTCATTCAAACCTACAAAACCTTCTATGCAGCTATATTTTTCAAGTCTAAGTCTTTCTGAGATTGTTCAGTCTGGACATTTTCTTTGGTTAGATTTGACATTCTGGCGGGAGAAAGCAGAGGGGAAATACTTGGCAACACATTCAATGGAGGACAATGCACAACAGTGAAGCGCAATGAGACAAGGAGATCATATCGAGTTCCAGCAAACCTTGAGTCTGTCAGCTTTCAGGTATTCTCAAATAGTAACTCATAGTTGAAAAATCATTGTAACAGTCACAACCCAAGTTATGTGTTCAAGTCTTAGGCTGTAAAGTGTGTTTTAGGACTAGATTTCAGGCCACACCTGGCCTGAACATGCTTTATGTGGTGTGTGGAAATGGGACAAAGGGAGCAGTCAGGTGGCTTTATTCTCACTTTTCAGATCTGTTTTTACTCACTGCATCATATATGAGAGTCAACATGCTGATTTGGGTTTCAGTATAAGAAGCCCAAATCGAATTTGCTGCAGTATAAGAAGGACATCGAAGTGATGGAGAGGGTGCAGAGAAGGGCAACTAGGCTAATCAGGGGTTTGGAGAACAGGCCTTATGAGGACAGGCTCAGAGACCTGGGCCTTCTGGAGAAGAGGAGACTGAGGGGAGACCTTATTACTCCTTTCAGCTACTTGAAGAGAGGTTGTAGAGTGGTGAGTGCTGGCCTCTTCTCCCTTGTAACTAGCTATATGACTAGAGGGAATAGGTTCAAGTTGTGCCAAGGCAGGTTTAGATTGGATATTAGGAAAAATTTGTTCACTGAAACAGTGATGAGGTATTGGAATAGGCTGCCCAGGGAAGTGGTGAAGTCACCACCCCTGGAGGTTTGAAAAAAAAACCCAAAAACCAGTGAATAGAATCACAGAATCATAGAATGGCTCAGCTTGGAAGGGACCTTAAAGATCATCTAGTTCCAACCCCCCCGCCATGGGCAGGGATGCCAATTACTAGACCAGGTCGCCCAGGGCCACATCCAGCCTGGCCTTGAACACCATCAAGGATGGGGCATCCACAACCTCTCTGGGCAACCTGTTCCAGTGCCTAACCACCCTCCTGGTAAAGAAATGTGATATGGCACTATGGGGGATGGTTTCGAGATAACAGTAGTGTATGGCTATTGGTTGAACTTGGTGATCTTGAAGGTTCTTTCCAAGCTTGATAATGCTGTGATTCTATGATTCTAATAGATCACCTCACCTTCCCCAGGTCCTCAGAAACTCCACCAATTAAATAAGTCTAGAGGAGGGAAAAAATTGCATCTCTCAAGCATCCACAGGGATTTGCCTGTGTATTGGGAAATGAGTAACTTCTGAACTCATGCTGAAGTTGTCTTGATGCTTTGCACAACAGCACTAACTTGATCAGGCAGGTTTCTTCAAAGTTCCTCTCCACCTACACTTAGTCTATCAGGCAGTATGGGTGCTAACACTGCAAGAATATTCTCAGACTCTCCTCAGGAAGCCTGTTCATTCCTCTAGCTAGCAATTTAGATGAAAGGACAGAAAAGCCTCAGTTTCTTTGCCTTGTAAAATATAAAAAGCTGTGGGACTGGGACTTAGGCATAGTGTGGACATAGAATGAAGGTCTGAGAGTCTTACAGAAGTATGTTGAAACACTTTTTGAAAATTATTCCTAAGTTTTGGGGCATAGGAGTGGGGAGTTTCAGATGGAAGTGTTATATGCTGTCATGATTTAACCCCATCTGGCAACTCTAGCACTGCTGAGCTGTTAGCTCACTCTCTCCAAAATGTGATGGAGGAGAGAATAGGAAGGGTAAAAGTGAGAAAAACTTGTGGGTTGAGATAAAGACAGTTTAATAGGTAGAGAAAAAGCTGCACACACAAGCAAAGCAGAACAAAAAGATCTTTCACTTCTTCCCATTGTCGGGGGTTCAGCAGGTGTTCAGCCATCCCAAGGGAAGCAGGGCTCCCTCAAACATAGTGGTTGGTTTGGTTCATAAGCACCATCACTCCAAATGTCTCCCTCCCTTTTTCTTCCTCCAGCTTTATTTGCTGAGCATGACATCATATGGAATGGAACTTTCTTTTGGCCATTTGGGGTCCCAGCCCACTTGCTGATAGAGTGGAGTGAGAGGTAGAAAAGTCCTTGACACTGGCTAAGCACTGCTCAACAGTAACTAAAATATCCCTGACTTATCAATACTGTTTCCATCATAAACCCAAAATATACCTCTATAGCAGCTACAGTGAAGAATATTACCCCAGACAAAACTAGCACACATACCTTTTGTTTTCTTGTATAGATGCCTATTACTATATCTACTTTTTATCTTGTGTTCATCTTGCCTATAAACCTTTCTCAGCCTTGCCTTTGTGTTAAGATCAGCTTTTTAAGTTACTGCTATGTCTCAAACAATCAGATGTTTCAGGAATTTTTTGCTTGATATGTTTATGCTTCAGATTATTATTTGGGTGCATGCTGTCCTGGTTTGGGTTAGAACAGAATTAATTCTGTTCAGTGACTTTATTTTCTAAAAGGTATTCCATCCCATATACATCATATTCAGTATCAGCTTTCCCCTCTCCATCTTACTAGAAATACCTGCTAAACTGAACTTCCCCTTTAAAAAAACCTGAAATTCCTGAATCCCAAGCTCAGGCATCTGGGGAAGGACCCTGCACCCAGGGGGATGTGGAAATTGGAGGTTTTGGGGACCCTGGGTGGGAGTTGGGATTTAGTTCAGTGCTGGGGGCTAGCTGGTGAACACGTGAAGCTGTTTTGGACTCGTGCTGGGGAGCTGCACACGTGAAGCTGATACCAGGACTGTGAGCTGGGAGCTGGCACCTGGACATTTCAGGACGTTTGCAATTTCGATGGGGGGGTGGCAGGTTAGCTCAATTGGTAGAGCATGAGACTCCTAATCACAGGGTCATGGGTTCGAGCCCCATGTTGTGCCCAGAAAGGCAGAAGAGCTGGAAGGGTGTGAGAGTGTTGTGACAGTTTGAGAACCCAACTCCCCCTCTCTATGATAATTACGTCACCACCAAAATTGAAAACATCCCGAAACATCCAGGTGCCAGCTCCTAACTCTCAGTCCCGGTGTCAGTTCACATGTGCAGCTCCCCAGCACGAGTCCAAAACAGTTTCACGTGCTCACCAGCTAGTCCCCAGCACCAAACTAAACCCCAACCCCCAACCGAGAGTCCCCAAAACCTCCGATTTCTGCTTCCCCCTGGGGGGCAGGGTCCTTCCCCAGATGCCTGAGCTTGGGATTCAGGAATTTCAGGTTTTAAAAGGGGAAGTTCAGTTTAGCAGGTATTTCTAGTCAGATGGAGAGGGGAAAGCTGATACTGAATATGATGTATATGGGATGGAATACTTTTTAAGAAAGAAAATCACTGAACCGAATTAATTCTGTTCTAACCCAAACCAGGATATTCTAACCCAAACCAGGACACATGCATTTTGCTTTACTGAATATCTAGGTAATAGACGAAGAGGATGATGTAACAACAGATTTCTATAATGATTTAATCCCCTTGAGTGATAATGCTCATGGAAGTAGTTCATCCACTCATAATGGTCGAAGATCTTCTGGTATCCCATTTCTATTCTCAAGAAAGACACGGGTTAAAGTCACGTCATTTTCTTCCTTCAAGAAAGCCATTGAAGCCTCACATGAAAAGGTAAGTGCATGTTCCCTCAGATGGGGAAAAGCACTCCTTTCCCTGTCCTACTTATAGATTAAGAGGGCATGGTATTATGTAGTAACAGTAACAGACAACTCTCGAAAGGAATGACATACACTCAGGAATGCTATATATGCACATGTACTGGGAATTAATCTACATTGATTTTGATTTGGTAAGTAACTGGCATATTGGAGTCTCATGGCTGTCATGATAATCACAGAATCACAGAATATTAGGAGTTGGAAGGGACCTCGAAAGATCATCTAGTCCAACCCCCCTGCCACAGCAGAATTCCCTAGACCAGGTCACACAGAAGCACATCCAACAGGTTTTGAATATCTCCATAGAAGGAGGCTCCACAACCTCTCTGGGCAGTCTGTTCCAGTGCTCTGTCACCCTCACTGTGGAAAAAATTCCTACGTATGTTCACACAGAATCTCCTATGCTTCGCTTACAACAATTGCCTCTTGTCCTGTCACTGGGCTTCACTGAGAAGAGCCTGACCCCATCCTCCCAACACACACCCTTCACATATTTAAAAGCATGCTTGAGGTCACCCCTTAGCCTCCTCTTCTCCAAGCTAAAGAGACCCAGCTCCCTCGGCCTTTCCTCATAAGGAAGGTGTTCCAGCCCCTTCATCATCTTGGTGGCTCTGCGCTGGACTCTTTCCAGCAGTTCCCTATCCTTCTTAAACTGAATCTTGGTTTTAAAGACAATCTCAGAACAAACACATCCACAGAAAATTTTCTGAGAACATAAAATTGTGCACCTTTAATGCAGATGATAATCATGGTAAATAAGATTATGTACTTTTACAGTTTGATAGCAGTAAATAATGAGCTGCTGTTTGCACTGCTGCATGGAAGAGGCCAGAGGACTGACTGAAAGAAACTAAAGCCTTTTGAAACCCAAAAATGTAACAGTTAGAGTGAGTCTTTTACAAAAATATCGGTCTTAATATTAAAGATTCTTATGCTGGAAGTTTACTGCAAGCCTTGCTAACTTGTTCTAATTGTTAAGTAACTTGACTGCTTAAACTCCTAGCTTGAATTTAACTATATTGAAGTTCCAGCTACTGGAAACACCTTGAGTTTCATTTCTATGTAGATACATGTATACAGATCAGGCTGTTCTTTTGTACAAGTGGTAAGTTTATTTTGGTGGAACAGTGGCTTCTTACTAGTCTAAATGAAAACCAAAGCTACTTAGGTAAATGTTACTTTAAATAAAACTTTCATCAGGAACGTTTTTGGATGTACATTGGTTTCCAGCATTGTTAGCAAGAAATCCCAGAAACCCATCTGAAATAGCCAATAATTTATTCTGGTGTTTGATAAAGATGACACGGGTTAAAATCCCTTCTTAGTGGTTCCATAGCAAGTGTTTTAACTTGGTCTTCCTCATGTTCTGTGTATCATATAGGAAGTCTCTATCTCTAAATACATACATTTTATTTATTTATTTGCAGATAGGTGTATACTTATGTATGTTTGGGAGTCTTATGAGTGAAAATAGAAGTTTATATAGATCACTTAAAAGGAAGGGGAAGTTACCTGGCTTTTGGTAGGTCCAATTAAGATCTATACATCTAATTGTGTGTAGGAGGGTTTCACACGAACATCCTCTTTTAGTTTAAAGCCGTTACCCCTTGTCCTAGTGCTACAGGCCCTGCTAAAGACGGATATGTCTCTGTCTTTCTTATAGGCCCCCTTTAAATTTTGAAAGACCACAATAAGGTCTCCAGGCTGCACAACCCCAACTCTCTCAGCCTGTCCTCATAGGACAGGTGTTAAATCCCTTTGCTCATTTTTGTGGCCTTCCTCTGGACCCACACCAACAGGTCCTTCTCTCAGGTTTGTCAACTGCACCTCCCAGCCAGGTGTCATCAGCAACCTTGCTGAGGGTGTCATCAAGCCCACTGTCTATGTCATTGATGAAAATATCCAACAGTACTGATCCCAGCACAGACCCCTGAGGAACATTGCTTGTCATAGGTCTCAATCCAGACATAGGACCTGGACAAGCTCAAGAAGTGGGCCCATGTGAACCCCATGAGGCTCACCAAGGTCAAGTGGAAGGTACTGCACCTGGCTTGGAGACTATTCTCTGGATGTGATTATCCAGCCAGTACCTTATCCACCAAACAGTCCATCCATCAAATCCTTATGTCTCCAATTTAGAGAGAAGGATATTGTGGGGGACCACGTCAAAGGCCTTAGAGAACTCCAGATAGATGACATCCATTTATTTTCCCTTGGTCACTGATGTAGTCACTCCATCAGAGAAGGCCATTATACTGGTCAGGCAGGACTTGCCTCTGGTAAAGCCATGCTAGCTGCCTTCAATAATATCCCAGTCCCCTGTGTGCCTTGGTATAGCTTCTAGGAGGATCTGTTCCATGATATTCCCAGGCATAGAGGGGAGGTTGACAGGTCAACAGTTGACAGGGTCCACTTTTCTGCCCTTTCTAAAAATGAAGGCAGTATTTCCCATTTTCCAGTCTCCAGGGACTTCACCTGACTGTCAGGACTTTTTAAATATCATGGAGAGTGGCATGGCAAGTATATTAGCCAATTTTCTCAGGACTCTGGGATGCATTTTGTCAGATCCCATAGATTTCAGGTTCCTCAGAGGGTCTCAAACATGATTTTCTCTTACAGTAGGAGGGACTGTGCTTCTCTGGTCCCCATCTTACAATCCATTGACTTGGGAGGTGTGGGAAGAGAGGTAACTAGCGAAGACTGAAGCAAAAATCTTATTGAGTACCACAGTCTTCTTCTCCTCTGTTATTATCCATTTGCCAGTTGTGTTCATTTTGTGGGGGATATGTTTGCTTTGAGTGTTCTCTTCTGGCTCACACACCTATGGAAGGCCTTTGCATTATTCTTTGTCTCCCTTGCCAAGTTCAGCTCCATTTGCACCTTCATCTTCCTGACCCGATCCCTACACAACTGGGCAGTGTCCTGCAGAAGAAACTCTGCTCTGTTTAAGTATTTCCAATTAAAATTACTGGTTTCAACTTGCGTTTGGCAGGTTTTTGTCAATGATTCATGCTTGATTTAGAACAGGCTTTTTTTGGGATTAATCTTCCCTGGTAGACCAATATTTTTTATTATTACCTGCTACTCGTGGGTGAAGCTTGCTACTAGCTGCAGGGTTTCTGATTATGTGATTAAACATGTGCCTAGAAATGACTTGAGATTTTGGAATACGATTTCCTGAGATTGTTCTGCAAGTGAGTGTTTCCAATGTTGTACATAGCTCAGGGATTTAAAGTAGAAATTTTACAGTTTGATAACTATGAGGTAAATTGCTAGTAGCAAAAACACTTAAGATACTTTTACTTGCAGAAAATGTAGATGTGAGATACATATCAAGCAGAAGTTCATAGCATGCAAGTGAATGATAAAACCAACAAAGGTTTTGGAATCAATATTTGCCAAAGTTGCCTGCAATTTTGTGTGTCATAGCTGAAATGTTAGCTAGCAGAGCTGAAAATCGAGGATCAGAACATAAATCAACGGAAAATCCTAAAAATGATGTTACTACAATATTTTTGGGAGCTGAATACTATCTGGGAATTGTCACATACCCTATTTCTTCCATTCTTTCTCTCACTGCAACAGAAAGTTAAGTATCTTTAGCTTATTTTCTAATATGCAAATGAAAACACTGAATGAGCAGTGCTGTGCAGAATTGAGAGCTGAGGTCCAGCTTGTGCATTATGTTGCTCAGTCCTGGCTGGGAGAACTACCTGTCTACACACATCCTTGTGCCTTCTAAGCCAAGCACCTTGGAGACAGAAGTGTAGTAGAGTCAAACTACCAGGAGTGAAATTGGGCAGAAGAACCCATGTATAAATCAGTAACAAATTGTTTTATAAAGAATCTTTCCTATCTGACTGTTGGTCATTTGCCCCAGTTTCCTGCCCTTCTTTTTACTCTTGATCTCTTTGCTTTGACCTTGTGCCATTAGTTCCGCTTGTCACTTTATAAATCCCTTCTTTTATTATTTTGTATTAGTCATTTATATTTAAACTCCCAGATAGACAAACTCCAGTATTGCAAAAAATATATATGTTAGCTGTTTCAAAACCATTGAGTTTTTTCTACATGTAAGAAATATTTCCAGGTTTTGAATTTAATGCTTTTTTTTTTCCTTTCACATTATTAGCCTGACAGTTAAACTCAATAAGATCTTTTTATCTGTTGTTCAGCTTTAGTTTTAGCAGACTGATAAACTGTGAGGCATCTTAAACAGTGAGTTTGTACTCAAAATAACCACTCATCAGATCAGTTGCAAACAACCCATGGATGTTTTTAAGATGAAGCCCTTCCTCTGAAACTTCTCGTTGTTGTATCAGTTGCAGAGTATTTATTACAGCAAGATGTTACCCTTTTGCTTTATGTTTGGTAAATACTCAGGGAGTTCTAATTTTTGTTGGAGTACTATATACTCCTACAAAGTAAAGGAGTAATCAGTGTTGTCTTCGAAAACCTCACAGAGCTCTTGGAAACTCCAAGGCTATTTTGTTCATGGTTAAAACAGTATGATACATAGGACTAATTAGTTTTGGCAATATATCTCAGGACATAATCTTGGGTCCTCTACTTTCTTCAACTACCTACCTATGAAGGTGCTAAGACTCGCTTTTTCTTACTTCTAGAATTCCAACTTTATTAGAGTTCATAAAGTCATTTCTGTTGCAAACTTCACAATGAAACAGTCAGATCTTCAGCTTTCAGATGTCTTTCTAAAAGCACTAAACCACTTGCCCTTGGAGTACAACTATGCTTTATACAGCAGAATATTTAATGACTTTGGCACTCATTACTACACTTCTGGGAAGATGGGTGGTTCCTATGACATTCTTTACCAGTACAGCGCTGAGGAACTGAAGAACTCAGGTATGTAATCTTTAACAAGAAAATATTGCTATTTGTTTACTAGCTTTTCTTATTACAGATTTAGTCCCTATGCCACATAGTAAGCTCTCCAGCAGTAACAAAAGCATTTAGACTTGCAACACACTCATTGGGGGGTAAGGATCAGGGCCACTTGTGATGGCTCACCTTGAAGTAAGAACCTGCAAGCATGGTGTTGCCATGTAACACAGTTATGGTGATGAAGCTGCTGCTTTATGGTATTTCTAGGCCTGGCAGTGGAAGAATCAATGGAGTGTGTCCGAACTGAAACAACAAGGCGTGTGCTCTTCCGGAAGAAAAAGAAAGTCAACACCAGATGCACTACTAATAGGATGACTGTGAAACATGAAGGTAATCATCATGAGAACAGGGCCCATATCCTCTTTCTTACTTTGAAAGATACTATTCTCCTCAGCTAGGTGCCCCAGGTGACCTCTCAGCTTTGTTGGACTGCAGATGCTCTTCCACCACTGTTAAGGGAGCCAGTGCTTCACTGTTTCTGAAGCCAGCACTGGAATCATCCTCTCACTCCCAAAAGAAGTTATGATGTAGAAGCACACTTCCTCTGCTTTGGGGTACCACCATTGAGGATCTGGTGGCACTGGCCCTTCCAGTCAATCACAGATTTAACAAACATTCCCTGTGGCCCTGGATCCAGGAGCAGGCATGTTGAACTGGGAAATAGGCACAACTAGAAACATGCAATTATGGCTGAGTCACTGATCATCTTTAAGATTCACTCAGGGCTCACTGAGAAAGCTGAACAGCAATAACACACTTCCTGGCCTTTCCCTCCCATAGCAGACATCTAGGTGTAGGAGTTCCTGGCAATGCTAGAAATATGTCTGAGGTACCACAGAAAGTTGGTGGGCTTTCTGTAAGAATGGCAGGAGACATATTGTGCATCACTAGAAACAGGGATTTCATCACCTCCACCAAATTTTTGTCCTTATTTTATGATCAATTTCCACTATTCAGGTGTTTACAGCTGGGACTAAAGATCCATCTTTGCAGTGTGTTATAGAGGAGCCTGCTGCATCCTCTGCATTTTTCACAAGTGTCTTGTGTATTTCTGAATATCTCCATGGCTGAGGATTAAGACACTTGAATTTAGAAGACTGTGACAGGCTGCTTTCATAGCACAGATCTTTTTTATGAGCTTAGACTTCATTCTTCCAAGGGTAGCTTAAAGAAATGGGTATATTTTTACATATCTTTGTACACTTTTTCTTAGAACTCTGTTGTTACGTATACTGTCTTTGGAGGCCTTTGGCTGACAATACCATGATTAAATCCCCTTTCAGGTTCCATTTTGGAGTCAGCTGAACGATCGGTCTCTCTGGTAAGAGGTGGCAGGTCAGATTATGCTGCAGCTCTGGCCTGGGAGAAAAAGGGAGTTTTTCCAGGGCACACAGTCTACACTAACTGGCTGGAATCAACAAAGGACAATCCTGTGGTGATTGACTTTGAGGTAAGAGGAGAATAAGAAAAATGTTGAGATAATAAAGCACTGACCATTAAACAGCTCTTTGGAGAGCTCTGCAGTTGTTTTCTCTTTTAATCATTATGTGATATGAATGCATAAACATATGTATATCATAAGCATACAAAGCTTTTATTAGAACTACTTCTTGTGCATGCTAGTTTATAAGCCACACCAGGTTTACATTGTTCTTGGACAGTGAGAGTAAGAGGGAGGAGTAGGAGTGAACATGTTAAGCAGCAGCACAAAGCTCAAGAATAGGCAGTGGGTAGTCGCTGTGCAGGAAATTAGTTCATGGTGATGGGAACATTTTTTCTCCCTGTTCCCTTTCCTTGGGCAAGCATATACTGCAACAGCAACATGTTGCTATTGCAACAGCTGTCCTTTGTATCGCTCATGCTTATTTAATGTGTTTTGTTGGTGGTGTTGTGAGTGCACTGAACTGCTTCCCTTCCTGGCTGGCATTGCAGCCATTCAGCAGCTACAAAACACTCAAGGCAAAAAGCAAAACCTGCCTGAAAACAACATACAGTGATCTCCCACAGCTGCTGTTGAGCTCCTGAAGGTGATGTAGGAATGTTCCACATGGCAGGAACTGCATGTAAGAAAAACATCTGTAGTGTTCTGAAGTTTTACACATGATATCCCAGTTGATCAGGTTTCCACTGGCTCACAGAGCCCTAAATGGGGGAAAAAAAAGCGATATAAATGAAATAACTTAATGTGTAGCACTGTCACACTCCTTTAAAGCATCCATAACTTCCAACATGCCTGACTCCTGTGTGATAAAGCTTCATATGTAAAGGCTCTAGTGCCTTTAGATCCTGCAGCTACCCTCTGCAGGATCATGCTGTGTCTAGGTAACTGCTTACTGATCAGCTGTCTACCAGGTGTCGCCCATCATGGTTTTGGTGAAGAACGTGCCATGTGCTGTGACCAAACGTCGTAATCTGGAGAGAGCCCTGAAGGAGTACATAGACAAGTTTGACCCTTGCAAGTGTGCCCCATGCCTTAACAATGGCAAGCCTCTTCTTTCCGGGACAGAGTGCCTCTGCCTGTGCCAGGCTGGCACCTCTGGCAAAAACTGCGAGACACAAGCTCTGGGTTACAAATCAGGTATTTGTAGTGATACTGTCATATTGTAAATATGATCGCACTAATATCTATTTGCCAAAGATTAATCTGACATATCCTTCCCATATTAAATCTATAGCACTTGTCGCTGCATGGTAGTGGTCAGAAAGTATAAGAAGAAGAGGTAGGATTAAAAGTAAAAAAAATCAAACAGAATAGGCATGACTCAAAAGAAATTGTAAGACACGCTTAAAGATTCATACTCAGCACTGGTAAGGCTGAGCCTGGAGTACTGTGTTCAGCTTTGAGCCCCTCATTACAGCAAAGATAAAGAGGCATTGGAGTGTGTCCAGAGAAGGCCAAAAAGATTGGTGAGGGTCTGGAGAATAAGTCTTATGAGGAGCAGCTGAGGGAACTGGGGTTGTTTAGTCTGGAGAAGAGGAGGCTCAAGGGAGACCTTATCTCATTCTACTGCTACCTGAAAGGAGGTTGTAGCAAGATGGGAGTCAGTCTCTTCTCCCAAGTGACAAGTGATAAGATTACAGGAAATTGCTTCAAGTTGCAGCAGTGGAGCTTTAGACTGGATATCAAGAAAAATTTCTTCATTGAAAGAGTTGTTAGGCGTTGGCACAGGCTGCCCAGGGAAGTGGTGGAGTCACTGTCCCTAGAAGTGTTTAAAAAACACATAGATGTGGTACTTTGGGACATGGGTTAGTGGCATGGTGGTGATAGGCTGATGGTTAGACTCGATGATCCATTCCAACCTTAATGATTCTGTGATTGCTTAGCTACATAATGAAGATAATAGGTAATGAGCTGTTCAGCGGTAAGGATGAAATGGAGATCAAAGATAATTTATATAAAATTAAGAAACTCATTCCTTAGTTTTCCCTATAGCCCATTATGCTTAAGACTAAATGGCTAATGGAGATAAAAACTGTTGATCATAATGTGGAAGGAAAAGTCAGTTTTCTTAAGGAGAGGGAACATAATAATTATAATTCTGGAGAATTTAAAGAACAGTTTCATGCAAACAGGATTTTTAGTTAAACTGGTACTAGCATCATGACTCTTTAAAACTGAAGACACACTATTATATTTATTGTTACTTGCATTTGTAATCCAGGACCAAAAGAGCACAGAAGGGAAAGTCACTTAGACAGTTACAGCTCTCATTATCTGACTCTGATAAAGAAATCTTGGAAAAGAAATGAACAATTGAAGATGTGCAGATAGAGATGAATGTAGAAAGTGTATTGCATGTAGAAAAGAATGGGTGTGCAAATAGAAACTTTTATATATCTTTTATGGTGGCACAGACAAAATACTCTAGGGGTTAAGAAGAGACAGTAGTGTTTTAACTTAGCTTGCATGAGATGTAGATTTGGGATTTAGACCTGGTATTAGATTTATTTAAGAACTCATTAAAAACTGAGCTACCTAAAAAGACTGTCAGCACCATGAAAACTCAAACATCTGTGTGTGCAGTAGAAATAGAAAATAAGCTGCTTCTGGGTTTGAATGTTACTTGCAAACAAGCAAGAAAAAAACCCATGTATTTTAGGTCTTCATGAAGCAGCTGGAATTTGGCTGATAATCTCTCTGGAAAATTTCACTTTCTAGATGCAATCTACTCCCTTAATTGCAAAAATTTTAAAACCTCTGAAATAGCTATTATGAATTTACTGCCATGCCTTTCATGTGTGTCTGTAAGAGAAATACTATGGGTGGTATGCATCTACTGAAAGCTTCAATTTCTTTTATTTCTTGCAGTTGCTGTAGATGGCCGCTGGGGTTGCTGGTCTGAGTGGAGTTCATGTGATGATTTCTTCAAAACAAGAAGGACCCGGAAATGTAATAACCCCTCCCCAATGAATGGCGGGAAGCCCTGTGAGGGTGAATGGAAAGAAGAGGAGGACTGTTATGTCTCTGTTTTCAGAGACAGGTAAAAAGGTGGCAGGGCAAAAGATCTCCATAGTCATAGGGCAGAGTTAAATAGCCCTCCAGAATGGCTTTGTGAATACCAAGGAAAAATAGCAGACGACTCTCCTGTCTGAACTTCTGTAGTGGGGCCGAGAGAAGGAAATGTCTGAAAATCTTCATGATTGACTCAAGTTTGGAAATGATAATTGTTTATTTTAGAAAATGGCTGATGAACTACATACTGAAGTATGCCTGTACATTTTACACTGCTTTACATGGCTTCTTGTCCAAAGCCATGGAGATTCATGATTCCATTCATGGGAGTTCACAGTTTCCATTTTTTTTAATATTACATCCTCTTCTCTTAGAGGTTTAGGTCTGAACGAAGTGTCAGAGAAATTTCCACTGAAACTACCAACTTTTCAATAATTCTGTTTTAAGCATGCCTCATGTCCCACATTTTCCTAACTCCAACCCCAAGCTGGTTCAGTTCTTGCATTTTCAAGAACAAGGCTTTCTACAGAATCAGTTTTTCTTCTGGAATCAAGACCTGAACAGGATTTTCATCGTCCCTGCTGTAATGACTACAGAGGAGATTCTGGAGTGGACAGGACAGGATAAAAAACAATGGCTGCCACAGTTCTTTGTTAGTCATCTCACTTAGATACCACAAGCTGTACAGCTCCATGCTTAAAGAGAGTACTCTCCTTTAACCACTGCCTGACAGCAACAGGTGGGCTTTGTTTATGCTATCATAAACCCAACCTAATCACGTGGACTTCTTAGAGACTTCCTCCATATGTTGTTCTTCGCCTCCTCTTCTTATTCTAGAACACATTTCATTATTATAGAAATTGTCACCATGTATCAATTGCCTTTTTAGTGCTCTCACAATCTCCTGCCTATCAACATCTGCAACTTTAGATGTCCTTCATCTTTTAATTAACAGAATAAAGTTTTTTCACCATGATGGATTGGACATACATCATTCCTATCTGAAGCTCCTGATAGTCTGCCATTGTTATTTGGTGACACCAATACTTAAGATACATCCTTACCAACAATTTTTTACTTTTCAGAGGCGCTCCTTGTATAAATGATGATGAAGCCAGGAGAGAAGAAGATGTCTTGATTGGTGAACCTGAGTCTGGATGCTCCAGGCCAGACCCACCAGAAAATGGCTTTATCAGGGTGAGCATGAAAAATGAGTGATGCAGGAGGAAAGTGTAATAGTTGCAGAGTTAGGAAATTTTATATCTTTGTTGCTACATGTGCTTGATACTCAAGCTAGCTACTGTGTTAGTGAGCATGTTGCTACGTCTGTGGCATGCTGTAGCCATGAAAGTCCACCAGGAACAGAAGCAGAGGCAAGGTAAAATGCATTTGAAACAGTGGTCCTTGAATCCTGTGGATGGTATGGATGACATCAGTTAGGGCAGCTGGACAAACATATCATTATATAAGTGAGTGAATGATTCATATTTCAGAGCAGGAGAAGAGTGCATGTATTGTATCATGTCATCAGACTTTTTTTATTATAGCTTTTGACAATGTCCAGTCCCATTACCATAGATTTTTGAGGGCCTTTTTGGTTGTTTTTTTTTTTTTTTTTTTTTNAGCCGAAATTGCCTGTATGAGTGGTCATGTCCTCAGTGGCTATCAATTCATTCGGTGTCTGCCAGATCAAACTTGGACACAGCAACCAGTTGAATGTCAACGTAAGAGACAAGAAGTTTAGACCAGCAATGAAACACAAGTGGAACAAAAAGAACAATACAGATTATAATACAGGTTTTAACAAAAGAATCTGTAATGATAACTGAAGAAATAGGGTTTTAAGGTTTTGGTTTTTTTTCTCTACTTCATGTAGAGAAGGCAAACACCTCCTGAGTCTCTGGATCATTCCTCATTCAATTCAGAATTATTTCTATTATATGCTTTTTAAGGATATTGTAGTATTCAAAGCTTTAGAAAACCCTCAGATGGGTGCTGTGAGGCCCTTTTCTTGTCTACTTTTGAATAGCTTTAACAGAAAGACACATCTTCCATTTCCAGACTTACTTAGATATCTTTAAGTTGATGACAGTTATGCTGAAAAAAATGTTCCTAGAGCAATGTGTTCAATGCTTTTTATATTAAATCCATAATGTGCCTCTAACTGCTATCACCACCACCCCAGGCTGCCTCGAATATCCCCATAATCAATCAACACCATGAAGTATTTATAGTCAAATTAAGACTTAAGCATCAGAATTGAACTGGGTTTGCTAGCAGGAAAGGTTCCAGTAGTTTCTAGAACTCAATGTGTTCATTTTATTAAAAAAAAAAATAAAAAAAAAAAAACCAAGAAAAATCCCAACCAATCAAAACCCACAAGATTATGTTGGGTTTTATTGCTATTCATTTTCATTGTTTTGTTAATAACTTCATTTACAAAAGAAAAATTAAAATATGCTGATATGCCATTTTTGTTGTTTTTAAACTGAAAAATTAAATTACTCATAGTAGCATACATTAAGAACACTGTAATTATTTAACTGTTGATTGAAATATATAAAGACTGACAATACAATGGAAATTTCTAGAGTTATGTTAAATATTAATTAGTTTTGAATGTCAGTCAAATATTCAGTGTTGAATGTTTTTACAGCTCTTCAGATGAAGCATTATGACTTGTAAATATCTGCACAACACAGAACCAGGAATTATACTTTTTTCTTGTTTATTACAGCCTCAGTGTGCCTCAGGCCACCAACATCTGACAGTGTCATGATTTCCCCATTTAAGCAACAGTACAACATTGGTGAAACTGTTGACCTGAGCTGCCGATCTGGGTTTATAGTCACTGGTCAAACACAGTATACTTGTGGAAAAGACCTGTCCTGGATACCTTCTATTTCAAGATCTATTACATGTGAAAAAGGTTAGTATGGCTGCAGATACTTTACTATTTCTGCAGTGCTGGTATTAACAGCACAGTATCTTTTAGCTAGCTAGAACTAGGAGGCAGGTGACTGGTTATAAGACATATAGCAATTGTTCATTAATTTTGGTTTTACTTCGTGCCTACCATAATGTTATTCAGCCCCAAACTTTGGCCTTATGTTCAGAATTTTGAAGTGAAGTGTAACTTTGGTTATGGAATTGAGATATTGAAACTGTTTTCTTGAAAACATAACAAATCCTGCCTGTATTATGAGAGCAAAGTGGGTGAATGCATTCTTTTGAAACACCAGCTTCAATCCTTGTTCTTTTCCAGCAATTTTTTGCAAAGTTTGATGTGTACTAGTGGAATCTCAACCACAAACTTCTGAAAAGAAAAATATAGGTTAAATAGAAATAAATCCATTTTAAATTTTACAGCTGGAGTTATAAGATATTTCTGTTTGCTTTGTTAATATTTACAATAATTCTCTTTTGTTTCAGATATTCAAACAAAAATTAGAGGTGTTTGTAATCCAGGACAAAAGCAGATTGGATCTAATTGTGTTTGTATGTCTCCAGAAGAAGACTGTGGGTAAGTTAAGTACTTTAATTAGCAAAAGAAAAGTCAAAGTTTCTCCACTGATAGACCAAGATCCGTTGTGAAAAAAAACAGGAAAAGTAACAAAAGACAAGAGCAATTCAGGCCTACTCCCTGTTCAGATATTAGCCAGCTATGCCTTTATATCCAAATTACAGCCCCATTTGTAACCTGTGAAATAAATAAATGATAACACAAACTAAATGGCACACCATGACACATAGTTTTAATCTACTTGACCACCAGTGAGATGAGATCACAACTCTTCTTTTTATTCCTTCAATTTCTGATTTTATTGTCAGCTATAACCTGACACCCTGCTATAACAGGTCATGCTTATTGTGTTTGAGATTCACTGTTTTCAAATGAACAAGTTGGAAAATACACTGCATATTTCAGTCTCCAGAATATACAAAAATATGTAAGACTTAGGTTTACTGTCTCTTTACACAGCATGACCTGCACAGACCATTGACCCTCCAAGCAAATAAAGGGTTATAGTAGAGAGAATTTGTTGACTAAAGCTATAAACTTAAATTAGGAACATAAAGAAGGTGAGCTGTATTGCTCTCTCTATTTGGGAAATGACTAAGTGTCACAAACTGATGCTTCTTGGAAGCATCAGTACTTTCTGAGAAAAAATCAGGAATCAAGAGCATATAGAAATGTAGAAAGAATCTACATGTAGCAAGGCTAAGTTTGACTTTTATTAATCCCAAAATAACTGTGCCATAGAGACAGGCTTTCAGACGCAGCTGCAGGGTTGCATTAACTCAGACAAGCCAACCCAGGGCCTGTGGAAATTTCACATGCCTTGTGAAGGTTATAGTATCTCCTGTTTTCTTGTGCAGGCACATGTTCTTCATCTCACAGGACCAAAGCTTCCTCATCTCACTGCAATATGCTGTATCAGGTCCAGATTCCAGCTGAGACAGCCTTAGGTCTTTAGACAGATATCCAGGCTGGCTATAGTTTTGCTGTGTGTCATTGAATACTGGTGGAGTGTTTAGAAGCACGGACTTATTCCATGGCATGAAAAAATATTTTTCCTTTTTTCCTTGGAGCAGACACTACTCAGAAGACATTTGTGTGTTACATGCTGTTTCTGAGCAGAATGTTACCAAGCCCAGCTGTCAGTATTCAGCTGAAATGTGTCTCGGAGAGAAGTCATTTCATTTCTTGCATACTGGCCCTTGCCATGGTGATTCCAACCTAGTCTGGGCTATTGAGAGGGCAAAGCTCTCTGCAAATAGCTTGAAGAAAGTGCCCTGTGGCTATGACACCTGCTATGACTGGGAGGAGTGTCCAGGTATGATTTGAATGGTGGCATTTATCCAGCCCTTTGGATATAAAAATAAAGTCTGCCGACTCCTTAACTACTCCAAGAATGGGATTTACAGATGTTATGGTCCATTTGTGCAATTTACGGTGAGAGGAGAGTGGAAGTGTGGTCAGTCCCATGTCTCTGCTATCAAGTGTTACATACATGTACCTTTTCCCTTAAGTGCCAGTGGTGCAACCTTACCACTTTCCATTAGTAAGGCACAAAAGAACTTGGAGATTAAAGGAACTTCTTCAGGAGAATTCATACTTGAATCTGTAATCACAAAAATGTAGTTGACAAGTTCCTGTTTTTTCTCTGTGAGGCTACTATAACCACTAGTTTGTACTTCAGGAGTTAATTTGGGCCACACCCTCTGTAGCGTATAATTAAATTATGAAATTAAATCATGATGCTATCTAAAAAGCAAGACTGGGGCTATCAGGCTTAATAGAATTTTAATGGTAAAATTTGCAAATACCTATATGTGAAAACTGTGTTTATTAAGAATTTTAATAGCTAAGATGGTGAAATCCCTGAAAGAATTATTTTATAAACATTGCTGTGCAACTTGGCTCTTTACTATGTAACTTGCTGATAAGAGCAGTGAGTTTTCCTGTAAATGACTGAAGTGCTGTCTGGTTCCCTACACATCAAGCAATTGCCAGGAAAAGGCTGAGTGGCAGCCACGCTCATTCCTTCACTTGCTTCCAAAGAGAAATATGATCCTTACCACACCTTGTCTACTTGTGATAAATAAAGTGACTGCAGAGTGCAGCAATTCTAAGACCCCATTTTGAAGATACAATATTTCTGCACCACAGGATTTGAGTAGGTGGCTGTAAAAATCCTGCATGGAATGCTGCTCCTTTTTAGGGCCAAAGCAGAGGGCATGATTAGATGTGTCTCTCAAGGGACACGTTGTGGGGAGCACCTTGGGCTCCTGGGAACGTGGTTATAATTTTTAAAAATAGTTGGGTTATTTTTTTCAGAGCCCCTAAGAAGCCTAGATCTGCTCTCCCTGTGGAAGCTGCTTAAAGCAGGATCCTCTGTCAGCTCCTCAATGTTTTTCTCCCAAAAGCCTACAGAGGGGCTCTACTTAGTGGGAGGAAATGAGAGAGAGAGAGGAGAAAAATACATTAAATAAAGTAAATTTTTGTTGTGGTGCTTGGGAGGTTTGAATTGGAAATGTCCAACTCCTCACCATCTCCACAAAAGTCCTCTTTCTCATGAGTATGCACAAACATTGAAGAAATGGAAGGTTTAGTTTCATGTGAATGAGTAGCTGGTATCAACCCAGAGACAGAAGATACTGCAATATCATGTGAAAGCAGCTAAATGGAGAAAACCACACATTTTTTCATATGTTTTAAGAAAGGGAAGGCAGAAACTTAGTTTCCTGCCTAGGGAATTTCTGGGAAAGAATATAGTCATAATCTGATTAGATCAGAAATGGGTAATGAAATAACCATCAAGACTGAGCTTTACCACCAGCCAGCAGCAGGCATCTTAGCATTGGTAAAAGAAGCTTTGATGAAATAGGAGCTGATACAATATAGACCTTAAGACTCCATTTCACAGCAACATTGTATGCAAGGATAATTGGGAACAGAAAGTCAACTTAATATCGTTTTGTGTAGAAGAAAGGTCAGGGAAAGCCAGTCGGTAAAAATAGTTAAGAGACTTCCTTTCTGCTTCTGTATGGGCCACTGCTATAAATCTTGATATTCAAAGCTGCTTTTGTCTCTATTCCTAATACCCTCCCATTTAATGTTTGCGCTATAGGCTTTTGGTAACTAATGTGTCATGAACCTCCAATAGTGTTTTTCCCTGTTGGACATTGAAATGTTGTCAAACAGTAAAACATGTTTTTAGTCATGGCATTTGCAGCTAAAATTCTAATGTGCATTCCTAGAGACACAGAGTCAGTGCTCCTGCCTGATGCCTTACCAGTGCCCCAAAGAAGAAAGCCGCTCTCGCTGCATCCAAATGGTGTCGACAGGGAAGACAAGGATGGTCAGTCATTGCATGCTGGCAGCCATGAAGTGTGCTGACATCAAAGTGGAGGTGCTGGAGCAGAGGAGCTGCCTGGTGTAAGCCATCAGCTGTCCTGGCAACCACCATGATAATCCTAACATGCACAGGTTGAGACAATACAGGAAAAACTTGGCTGGTTATGAAAGGACAAATAGATCTAAAACAAGGGATTAATAAAAAAAAATAGAGCTCATTTAAAGAGATTTTTTGGAGAAGGATCATAGTGGGCTTTTTTTTGGTCTGAAAATGACCTGGGGTGTGGGGTATAGGGACTGTTCTCATTGCCAGCAATTCTGTGGATGTGCAAAGGGAGGGATGGGAGTGTGTAGGAAGAGAGAAAAAAAAAAAATGGCCTCTGGTATCCCTTGGTACTGGATGAGGCTTTTTCTTTACTCAGCCGTTTGTTGCTTTGTCCTTGAACTTGTGACTGCTATGCACAATGGTTGTCTCACTGGCTGAGTACCTACTGTGTCATCCAGACAGGCAGACCAAGCACATCAGCATCATTGCACATTCCCTCTGACACCTAATGGGGTCATGAAGAGGCTACCTGTATGGACACTCATGGTACAAGTTCAGGGAGCAATATAAAATGCTGAAACCCACAAATAGGCAATGATTGAGTGAAGTCTTCAAAGCCATATAATTTTTAATCAGAGTAACTGAAGGGAAGAAGGGAATAGCCTGCCCATCTCTAAGTGTTACACCTTGTCAGGGGCTGGGAAGACTCACTTGAGAGCTAATAGTGGGTTGAATGTGAAATGGTTATTTTCGCTCCAAGAAGGTAGCAGGGTCCTATCTTTGGGATGTTTCCAAGCTCCCTAAATTAGCAGCTGGTCTCAACTGGGTGGACCTCAAGGAAAAGAAACAGTTAATCCTTCTGCTAAATACAATAAAATGTTATGCTTTCTTGCTTAAAATGTGTGGTGAAAATGATTATAAAAACACTGAGATAGGTTTCCCTATGTAGTTCTGTAGCTCTTTCCTCCAGTTGAAAACATATACTAATATGCTGGTCATGTTCTAGAAAAGGGTTGCAAATTTGATTGTCCCCAGACTGGTTTTTAGTGCCCTTATTTCTTCTTGAAGGCTGCATTTTGTGAAAGAATAATCACTTAGAATGGCTGTGCATGCCTTCTGCACTCCCAACAAACAATGAAATTTTCTTGCTCCTGACCCTCTAACTTTAATGCTAGCTTTTCATTACAGGACTCTAATTCCAGAATTATTACCTAGCAACGTTTCTGATAGGAGAAATTTTTTTCCCTGACACTTCTCACCATGATAAATTGCCAGATGAGGTTTTTTTCTGGTACAAGAAGGCAGCTGAGAGCTTCCTGCCTGCCCTCATTTCTCCAACATGTCTTGTCTCCTCTGAGTAGTTGTGTGCTGTGCTTGTGTTAAGACTTGTGATATTCTCTCTTTCTGATGGGGATGATGCCCATATAGTTGAGCATTACAGTATATAATGGAGATGTCATCTGCCACTCACAAATAAGATGGTGATTCAGTCAAAAAGTGAACCCAGAGGAAATCTTCAGCTTGCTGAAAGCAGTAGGACCTTTACTGTTGTCTTCAGTAGGGTCAGGACTGCAACTGCAAGGAGTTCAGGTTTTATGCTGCGCTCTGTCACAGGGGTCTTCAACTTGCACAATAAAGACTGCAGCTCTTTACTGTTTTCTGCAGCATCTGTCTTTTTCTTGGACAAACTCTCTTCTTCCATTGTGATAACATATGTTAGGTAATGATAGAGTTTTCTTCTTCACTGGGGACAGGAAATGTCACCCCTCCTTTGCCATTATAAGCTCCAAATAATGTTATCACATTGATGGATCATTGTCTTGGGTTATAAATTGTAACTGGGTTAGATGAAGCAAACCTGAACTGAAATTGTCAATGTAACCACGGTCACAGAGACCTTACCAATTTTGAAATTACAGTTTTCTTGTTAGTGCAACTTCTCTACTGCACAGAAAAAATCCCATCTATTTGTTAATGACAGAGACGAGGCATTATCCAAAATGAACGTAATGATCCTTTCCACTGATGTAAAATTCAATAGCACATCCCAGCATATCAAATTTTTCACTAGCATAAGAGTTTGTGAAATGTATGTAAAATACTCAAATGACAGTAAGACAGCTGATGTACAGCTGGACAATGAGCAGCTGCTGTTGTGGGCTTCTGTGTGAATAGTTATTGCAATTGTAACCTAGAATGCAAAATTTGACCAAATATAGAAGAGAATATATATAGTGTCTGTTATAATGTTTATCCCTATGCAACCCCAGAAAGGGGTAATCCAGTGTTTGCTTCAAGGGTTTGATGATAAGGCAGATATATAGGTTTAAAAATCAACTGCCAAACTTTTGCCAATGAACCACTGCTTAGTTATAGCAATGACTGTTTCCTGTTACAGCTGTGAGAGAAAACATCTTGTTTTAAATGTTTGAGTCCTGAAATCTTTGTTTCAGCTATATGAGAGGCAAACATCTCTTAATTTAAGAATTTAGTGAAAAATATAACTGTGACTATTACATACAAAGTTGCTAGGTGCAGTGAACATGGTAGAAGATAGGTACCAGGGCTTTTACTAGTACCTCTTTCCCCATGAGTGACAAACCAGAGGCAACCTCAGCCAGTGTTTTCCCACTGATTTCCTACAGATCTCACTGCTCTCCAACACTCTCCTTGGCTTGCACTTCAAGGAGTGCAGGGATGCACCTCCAGTAGCAGTATAACTTGTGACATTCATGATAGCTCCAGCTCAATGTATTCAGTCTATGGTTGATCATGATTCACTTCACTCCAAAATCCCTGAGTCTGACGGTCTGGCTAGTTGTTTCAGAAAAGGGAGGTTTCAGATATGTCTGAAACAGATATATGGCTCTGCTGGCAGTGTTACGGGATAAAGATGCTACAAATAACATTGTTTATGAGTTAAAACTTAACTAGATTTAATAAACCCTCTGCTCAGAGGTGTCAGTTTTGCTATAAGGGATTTTTTTAATTGCTTCCAAGGCTCCAAGTGTTCATATGTGGTAGGTGTGAAGATTTCTGATGTGAAGGGATTTAGATAGGCTGATCTTCCTTTGCTACTGGGAGTGCGATACCTGCCCCTAAAGGTGTATGTCTGCATCCAAGCTAATCATCTTAGACTGTCTTTTTAGTCAGTGGAGAAGAGAAAAAGTCTCTTAGGGAACAAGATTTCTGACATCTTAGGTAGATGTCTAAAACTAGTCTGGGTTAGTCATGCCCTAAAGGTGCCTGTCTTTCCTCTGTTGACTGTGAAGGGAGCTGGGGAGTGACTAGCCCAAATACAAATGTAAATGCAATGACTATATATATATATACATATATATGCACCCCTCCCCCCCCCCTAAAATTTAATTTCCAGCATGGGCTTTTTTGTCTTCCAAAAAAGTGCCATATATATTGCCATTTTTCAAGAATTATATCCAGCAGAATTATCCAGTAAGAAGTGGTGGTCTAGTGGTTTGGATTCAGCACTCCCACTGCCTAGTCTTGGGGGTCAATTCCAGGTCAGGGAAGAATCCTGCTGTGGCAGGGGGGTTGGACTAGATGATCTTTCGAGGTTCCTTCCAACCCCTGACATTCTGTGATTCTGTGGTTGTGTGATAATTAGCTACATTCATAAAGCTATTGTGGGGCTGAGCACTATGATTACTTGAGGTTAGAGAGTGGCTCCCAAAACGGGGCTGAGCACCAAATGAGGTGCCTGTATTTCCTTCCCACTGCATGCTTTGTGAACCACAACTGTTGAGTGTTATTGTCATGTGGGTGGAAAAGATGAGCGTGTCTGTTGAGACAGAGAGCCACTGGCAAAATGGGTACAGGATGGCTGTAGTGCGCTGTACACTGCTCATTACACAACGGAGTCTGGGGCCCAGTTGTTCCAGGACCTTCAATGAAACCTAGAGTAGAAGAGACTTGATTTTAACACATTGCTTTGTAGATGAAGCCTGGATGCTTTTTAATTTTATTATTACTACTATTTTTATTATCCCTTCCTAAAGCCCCCTTACAGCTTAAGTTGAGAGTAAAAGGGCCTTTAGCCTGACACAAATGAAAACATAAGCCTGACAGAAATGGAAACAAGACAGGACAAGAGGCAATGGCTGTAAGCTGAAGCATAGGAGATTCCGTGTGAATACACATAGGAATTTTTTCACAGTGAGGGTGCCAGAGCACTGGAACAGACTGTCCAGAGAGGTTGTGGAGTCTCCTTCTCTGGAGATATTCAAAACCCATCTGGACGCGCTTCTGTATGACCTGGTCTAGGGAATCCTGCTGCTGCAGGGGGGTTGGACTAGATGATCTTTCGAGGTCCCTTCCAACTCCTAATATTCTATGATTCTATGGTAATGATTCTATGAAAACACTTGAGTTTTGTTTTCCTAATTTCTACAATTAATGTTTATGATGCACATGTAATAAGGGTGATGCAGGGTATGGCAAGCAGGTGCACAGGTGTCATTGGTACAGTGTTTCTCTAGAAATGAGTCACTGAATATGTTGCCAGCTGCTCTGGGGGCTACAAAACTGAGGAAAGCCCTGACTGCATTGGAATTTAATCAACGCTCCTGCCAAGGAGCTGCAGTGATTGCTGCCTGCCACCTTCTGCTGCCTTCCAGGGGAGTGCAAGGAATGTCATCTCCTGCTTTTCCAGGGGACCTCAAAAGATAATGGTAATTTTGGACAAGGCAGATCTTCAAGCATCTGTATGACTACGGCTGAAGACTGAAGACTGTGGGTAAGAATATGGGGACAAGTCTGGTGTTCCCATTCCTTAAGATTGTTACTGCATGAGCTAAAAATAGTCAGAAGCTCTGAAACTGCTCCTCTAAAATAAACTGTCTAAAGTGAACCATACTTACAGCCAGGGTGACGTGTTTTCAAACCTGAACAAGTGCCAGGCAGTGATAGATTGCATTACAGAAAAGCAGTCACATTGGTTCACCAAGGCCATGCACCAGTAAAAAAAAAAAAAAGAAAGAAAGAAAAAAAAACCAGTGAGGTGGGGGGGAATTATGCAAGGACTGAAGGACTGCAGCAGTAACAGGGTCAAAGAACCATGACACAAACTAGTCAGGCTGCTGGCTTCAACAGTGTGCTTTGGATTTCAGGAAGCAGAAGTGAACTGGCCTTTTATCAAGGTTGGGGTCTAAGGATGTTTTTCTGCTTCACTTTTCTCTTTTCATAAAGCAAGCTCTGGAGGCACCTGCATCCTTGTTAAAGTTGCAGAATAAAAGAAAATGAAGCCACATTGCCAGTAGTTGAAAATGTCCAGATACCCAGTAACCCTTCTTTCTGTGTCCTGGTCCCTGTAATTATGACAACAACATTAACTGGGTTATTGAAATTATAAAGTTTTCAGTGAGGACTGGAAGGAAGTAGTGCTGCAGGTATGCTCCTGCTGCCACTGTGAAATGCATAGAATCATTATGATTAGAAAAGACCTCCAAGATCATCGAGTCCAGCTGTCCATCCAACAGTAACCTGCCCCTGTGCAACACATGTCCCCAGGCAACACATCTACAGCTTTTTTGAACACTTCCAGGGATGGTGATTCCACCACCGTTCCAATGCCTGATGACCCTCTCAGTGAAGAAATTCTTCCTAATATCTAGTCTGAACATCGTCTGGCATGACTTGAAGCCATTTCCTTTTGTCCTATCACTTGTTACCTGGGAGAAGAGAGTTAAGTCTGGCAAGTAAATACTTCTCTTTTGAAACCATTTTGTGGTTGACACACCAGAGGGGCGAGATGCCATTCAGAGGGACCTGGACAGGCTTGAAAAATGGGTCTGTGAGAATCAAATGAAATTCAACAAGTCCAAGTGTAAGGTCCTGCATCTGGGTAGGAGCAACCCAAGATATGAGT
>VWZX01006586.1:56316-76034 GCA_013399015.1 Galbula dea
AGAAGAGGAGGCTGAGGGGAGACCTTATCGCTGTGTTCAGCTACTTGAAAGGTCATTCTAGGGAGGCGGGTGTTGGCCTCTTCTCCCTTGTGACTCGTGACAGGAGTAGAGGGAATGGGCTTAAGCTGAGCCAGGGTAGGTTTAGATTGGATATTAGGAAGAATTTCTTTACTGAGAGAGTGGTGAGACATTGGAATAGGCTGCCCAGGGAGGTGGTGGAGTCACCATCCTTGGAGGTTTTTAAGAAGAGGATGGATGTGTTTCTTCAGGGGATGATTTAGGGATAAGAGTAGTGTAGGGCTATCGGTTGGACTAGATGATCTTGAGGGTCCTTTCCAACCATAATGATTCTATGATTCTGTGATTCTGTGACCTTTGAAGGTCCCTTCCAATCCAAACCATTCAGTGAGTCTATGATTCTATGAACTATATCTAAATTTAAAAAAAAAATCCAAACAAAAAAAAATGAACAAGCAAACAAAAAACCCACCAAGCACAATGCCCTCATATTTGCCCATTCCTTTATGTGTACTTCTATTTATTGTCTGAAAGTACAAAATATACATTGATACACTATATATAAGAGATGGTGGTGCTGAGGGACATGGTTTAGTGGTGACCTGGCAGTGCTGGTTAATGGTTGGACTTGATGATCTAAAAGGTCTTTTCCAACCTAAGTGATTCTATAATCCTATAATTCTATGATTATTCAGGAAGTCAATACTACAATCTCTGTAAAAGTCCCAGCGTAATTGCTGTCAACAGTAAAATACAAATACATGGGTTTGATTTACTAGAAGGTGTTGAACTAGTCTGGTTAAACTGTCACTCTGCTCAAAATCATTATTTGGAGCTTTTGGTCACTGCTTCCCTCTTGCTAATTTTTATTTTGTATATTCCCATTTAATACAGTTCTTAGAGGCTTGAATATAATAAAAATCTATTTGGAGAAGTGGTAAAGTTAGTTTATAGATTTTGCTTTTGCCTTCTCTGGGGCAGGACTCTGCCCAGCAGCCCCTGACAACAAGGCATTAAAACAGTGGCCTGAGAAACACATGCAGGAAAGCAGGACCTGGAAGATGAGGCCCAATCAGATAATATGTCTCCTGAGTTTGTCTAGAAGTCCTGGGGTGCCAGTATCACCCTTCTGCTAGTCAGAGACAACTCCTGCTTCTTGCAGTACAGAGAAAGAAATCATTTTATATTCCTGTGCTTCCTGTTATATACAGTAATGACTCTGTTGTTAATGGTGGTGGCTGTTCATCAGAGTGAGAAATGTGGCAGAGCTACAGTGTGGTGGAGATGGAGCTGATCTGTAATAACATCGTCAATATGGTAGTGGAATGGTTTTATGTGGTGGCAAGACTGGAGCAGAAGGTTATTAAGATTCTCTTGGGGCTAGAGAGAGAATGAACAAAGCGACACAAGAGTTCCTAGGTTGAAAGCAATTGCAAAATCATCAGGTATAAAGATCTGTCCCCAAAGAAATTGCAAGTGTGTTTCATCAGGTTGTGAACTGGCAAGTGAGGGGAAACAGCAAGTTAAGCCCTACAAGAAGAGAAATGGATAGTAGAAGTGCACTTGACCAAAGCTAGCTAAAGAAGACATTAACAGAACAGGAGAGAAAAGGGACTTGTCAGTGGTGGGCAATAAAATACCTTGTAAAAGTTATTTACACCAGTTTTTAATGTTTTCAAGATATGTTTTTCATCAAAACACTGCTTTTTGCTTTAGCCAAGGTACTAAACTGCTGAGCTGTTGTCGCCTGGGAGGTTCCTGCCCAGGGCAGCAGTTCAGGGAGCACTTTAGGAACCACAGGATCCTGCTTCATGTATCTCTCACCCTGAGAGGCGGAAATTATCTATGGGTACCAGGGGGGGAACTCAAGGAGCCATGAGAAACACACCAGGAATATATAATCTGGGGTGAAAAAGAGATTTGCCAATGATAGCTCATATGATTGATGCGACCATTATTTTTTTCACAACAAGTTGGTGGACATTACTTAATCTCCTTCAGTTGGTCTCCAGATACACTTTGGTTACAAATCTTTTCTAAGCAGGCAGGCTCCAATCTGGGTGGGAGCTGGGAAGCTTCTCCAATGAAGTGTGACAGACAAAGTGTCTGCTACTCTTCAGGTGTTAACTTGTTGGTCAGAGATTATGAAAAGGTACATCAGAACAGCTATATTCTTTCCTGAATTTCTGCTAGCTACTTCTCTGTTCTGCTTGGAAACATGTCATGACTTATGGTTAACCGGGGGCTACTACTGCTCTGTGCCAGCCCTGCTGCATCCTTCCCACCTTTGCTTCTGGGACACCTCCTTCTTCCTTTTCCATCCTGCCATTTTTCAGAAAGGGAGCCTATCACAGGGCTATCTGAGCAAGAGTCTGTCTGTGCTGTCCTTTCAATAGTATTTGAACCTGTTGTCGATCTTTTAAATATACATAACCAAAGGGTAGATAACCTAAAGTTATTGATTCTTCAGTATCTTTCAAGAAAATAGACAACTCAGTGAGGGAAGATCTCTCCTGTGTCTTCCCCAAGGGAAAGGACTCAGTGTAGAGATTTTCTTTTTAATCAGAGAACCTGTATAAAAAACCATAATTTCCTAGAAAAACAGCTCTTGATAGTGCTGGTGCTCAAGGGATCACTTTTCTACAAAGAAGCAATCAAGCTGAATTTCACTGCACATATAGGTACCATTTACCAAATGATGTTAACTAGGTGGAATTTTTTTCAACATTACTGTTTTGTGAAGGTCCTTCCACTCTGTCCTTGTACCTGTTGCTCTGCATCAGGAAGCTTTTTTACTGAGCTGTTTGTGATTATATCCTCCAAGTTTTACTGGCCTCAGATGATCCCAGGAGTCTGGATCATCACTATGGACAACAAGTTTACCATAACTTGACCTAAGTTAAATTTAAGCTGCCACAGAATCACTCAATTTTCCTGTTGGTTTCTATGTCTTAGTAGCTTCTTACAGGGTAATATTTTCTTTTAGTTGAATGTTATTTGCAGAAGTTTACCAGCTTATTGTTTTCTCCTTCATTCTTTCTCCTTCTCTCTTCACACAAAATATGAGACTACTGTCTCTCTACACATGTTTGGGAGGATCTCATGTCATTGATAATGGGGCAGATGTTTGCAATACTGCATAAACATTATGATGCTCCCTCTTAGGATATGTATGCACTGCAGGTCTCATTGGATCTGGCTTTACAGACTAGGAAATGTGAAAGCAAGTCAGAGTGATGCTCTTAGTAGCTTAAAAGAGCCCAGTTCCCATAAAAGCCTGTTGTCGGTTGTGGAAGTGTTTTACAGATTTTTATTTCTCCTCTTCACAGTTCAGTTGCCCAAAGCTCAGACCATATAATATCAAACTCCTTCCAAGTATCTTGACTTATACCGAAGTGACAAATACTAACCCAAAAGAAGCAAGTGGTCATTTAGTTCAGGTGAAACAAAGAGGTTTACCACTCTCTGCCAGGTTATTTTCCTAAGCTTACAGACTCCATGGAACCATGATCTCCTCTTCATTCTTTTCATCTGACACTAATTCATCTGACTTCACTCTTTTACCAAGAAAAAATGCCCTGCATTTCCTTCTTAGTTTAACAACAGTATGTTGAAGAGGTAAGTCACAATTATTGGGAATGCTTCTGTACTGAAAAGGTCAAAGTGTGCCCATAAGATGTGCACACCATAAGGATGAACCAGACAGATAGTTGTCCAAGCCACCAGTCATACAAGAACCTTGTTTTCCTTCATTAAATGCTTATATTGTTTTGAAGAAAACTTCTACCTGCTCATCTTTTTCCTCCCTTCCAAACAGCTTTAGACAGCCAGCTGTTGGAATTTTGTTTGGTTTGGTTTTTAAACAAAAAAAAGCCTCACATTTTCAGGAGGAGGATGGAACTGAAGAGCTTTCTGAACAAGACTCAAAACAGTCTGTGACAGAAGTAAGGCAGTGGAAGGACTGTCACAGCACAAAGGGGAGCAGACACTTGCCAGATACCTGCAGGCAGGCTAGGGGGAAAGGGTCTATGACGTGTCTACAGGGAAGGAGTTGGATGGTCTGAGAAGCAGAAGGGGAAAGATGAAATAGGTAATTAGAAAGAAAAAGTTCAGAAGAAGGATCTTTGTGAAGATTTAGCTGGGTTGGATATGATTAAGGGGGAAACTAACATTGAATATTTGCAGAGGATGGCTGAAGACCGGACAATGAGACAATCGAGGTGTGGGGTACAACACAAAAGAAACCGCAGAGATAAAGATTGAACAGAGACAAAGAAATTGAACAGAAGCACCAGACTGGGCGATGGGACAACATAGTAGATAGTGGAGTGGTCTGGGTTTGGAGCACAGCACAAAAGAAAACAAAAGATCGGCTGGAACCGATCTTCAATCTGGACCTTCAATCTGGCACCAATTCCTANATAAACAATATATCAGGGACTGGATGAAACATTTGAAATGCAGCCTTCATTAATATTTTGTCTGTCTTATCGCAGACTAATTTATTTTATGGATGTGGAGATCTGTTCCTGCTGGTGTAGCAAGATGATTATCAGGCAACCTTATTGGGTTTTTTAACTGTTTCTTAAGCAGAAATTGTCAACATTTCTTCAGGCCCTGTGCTGGTTTTCCACATTTCCCTATGTTTGAAAACATGAATTGCCAAGCCACTAACCTTTCACTGTTATCCATCAGGAAATTCCCAAGTGTCGTGGTTAGAGGCTTGTCCCCCGACCCACTGCAGAAAGAGAAAGGCTTCAGGGTTGGAAAGTAAAAACTAAAACTGCTTTAATAATAGCAACAATAATAAATGAAACATATATAAATATATACAGGACCCAAATACCGAACCGTCCTGGTGCCAGCTCTCAGTTTCTCTCCATCCCGGTATTAGCTCACGTGTGCAGCTCCCAGTTCAAACAGCTCCCTGGTCTCCCAACACGTGTTCACCAGCTAGCCCCAGCACGAAGTACCGACCAAGTGCCCCGCACAGACCGAATCCCCTACGGCACAGGTCCCAGAACACTCTCCACTCAGGGTCCCAAAAAACCTCCCGGTTTCCGCTTCCCCCTCGGGGCAGGACCCCTCCCGACTGAGCTTGGGACTCAGGAATTTCAGGTTTCTTAAAGGGGCAGTTCAGTTTAGCAGGTATCCCTGGCAAGGTGGGGGGGAAAGCTGTTACTGAATATCATGTATATGGGATGGAATACCTTTTAGAAAATAAAGTCACTGAACAGAATTAATTCTGTTCTAACCCAAACCAGGACATTTTTACCCAAACCATAACACCAAGTGATTTTGTCTTGCCTCCAGCACCTACAGATGCTATTGCTTCTCAGTGGGGTCATGGTCCACATGCTGTGCCTGCTGCCCCAAGAAAAACGCTGGAAATTGTGGACAAGAGAGCTGGGAGTACCCAAGTGGCAAACATGCAGCTGCTATTCAAACATGCTACTCCTGAGCAGATAAAGCAGAGCAAATAACTGATTAAAGTAATTTGGCTTTTATTCTACCCCTTTTCTTGTATAAACTATTCACAAAACAGCATGATTTTCTCAAAAAAAACCACCCCAAAAAGTGCCATTTAGTTCCAGGCAGCGCATAGATCAGGAGGTCCTTCCAGTTAGTGTGGTGACAACCTTCTCCTCCAATATAGCTGTATCCAGAAGAGAGATTTTCCAAGAGAAAGCATGCCTCTCCTGTCCTGGCTTAATCCTCATTGCCAACACCACAGAAAGCAATGTTTCTCCAGCTGAAGGTAGGGTTTTATGTGAGAAAGCTACAGGTGCAAACATGACAAACACAATGAATGTTTTATCTGGTAGGTATTTATTGATAGTAAAAAATTGCTTAAAAGCACAGAGTCTTTCTCCTGGTACTCCACTTGTCTGATCACCCAGTTGCTATTCAGCCCTTTGTCCTTGTTTGTATATAAGAATAGTCAGAAGAGATCAGACTGCCAGTTTGGGTACCTGAACAGACTTGCAAGGTACACCATATATAAGCAAAGATGTCACTGTTAGAATACACTTGACAGCATGCTTAGCTGTGTAAGGAAAGTGTAAGAGACTTTTATTCAGTAACAGTCTTGGGAAGTTGTCCAAAATTATCTCCGGGGGGACCACATGTAGCATCTCTCCACTTCTGTGGAGATACACTTTCCCTAATAGCTGCGTTTGGGAAAGTTTTGCTGTAGTAGAAGTCATCTATGTGCAATGGTCTGTAGAGCAAACTGGTCTTGGCACAAAGATGAATGCATGTGGCAAAAGCAACTGAGTTACCTGTGCTTGCAAATACAGCTCATGATGATAGTTTTGACAAGGTAAAATGGTGATTTTTCATGAAGGTTTTCTGTATACAAGAAGCTGCAAGCATAGAATTCTCACTACTTTAAGCAGACTTTACTATTAATGCACATTGTTTTGACCTTTAAGAACCTCAAGCCTAATAAGAGCTTCAGTGCTACGCATACACTTTTGCTCATGTCACTAAATCACACACAGAAAAGCTACTTTATTAAAAGAGAATAATGATACCTCTTACTCTGTAAAGCCCAATTTTTTATTATTATTTTTTTCCCCAGTCTAAAATGTACTCAGTGCATGCATATGTTTGTGTGGCTTTGAGAAAAATGTATTTACAATGTTAGACATGGTAATCCCGTTACTATAAATGCTACTTTGATAATTGCACTTCAGCAGTATTCTAATGGAAATGTGAAGTAAATCCTCCAGTGCAAAGTCCAGGGCCTAAGGAAAAGCCCTGTCATGAGCACTAGTGGCAAGTGCAGCTCTGCTTAATGAAGAGCCTCAGGTCCTGATTCAGAGTTGACCAGAGCCAACGCACACCACCTCATCAGCTGCAGTGAACTTCACAGCAGAGCTTACATTTGGCAGAATAGAGTTCGAAGTATGTCATGCCCGAGAGTTGACACATTTTAACATAACCCATGGCAATAAGAAAAATGAACTGTAACATATATTACTTGTTCTGTATGTCACAAGGCCTTATGCTGACAACGGTGACAGTCTCCCTCTGGCATCTGAGCTGTCCAGCCTCACATTCAGTCATGGTCCTATGGTCAGCAGAGTTGTTCACTTCAGCACAGATCTGGATGCCTCCTGCCTCGCAAGGCCTGTCTTCATCACAGACACAGGTGTTGGATTGCGCTAAGCAAAAGCACAGAGGAAAAACACTCAATATAACATCCAACTTGGAAAAAAGCAGACTAAAACATCTCCAGCAAAACTCTCAGATTGAGAGCAACTTTCTGGAGGGTGCTTGGTAGCAGAAAGACATAGACCTGTTAGATTGGGTCCAGAGGAGGACCAAAAAGATGATCAGGGGACTGGAGCACCTCCTCTATGAGGACAGGCTGAGAGAGTTAGTATTGTTTAGTTTGTAGAAGAGAAGGCTCCGGGGAGATCTTACTGCAACCTTTCAGTATTGAAGTTGTTTTGAAGAAACAGGGTGATAGAACTTTTAGTAGGGCCTGTAGCATTAGGACAAGGGGCAATGGATTTAAACTAAAAGAAGGTAGATTCAGGCTAAATATAAAGAAGAAATATTTTACACTGAGCATGGTGAAACACTGACACAGGTTGCCCAGAGTCACGGTAGATGCTCCATCTCTGGAAACATTCAAAGTCATGTTGGACAGGACTCTGAGCAATTTGTCTGATCTATTTGAAGATGTTCCTGCTTATTGAACTGATGACCTTTAAAAGTCCCTTCCAACCCAAAACATTCTGTAATTCTTTTACTAACCAGGAATAATATAAACTGATATTCAGATACAGTAGAAAAAAATAGAAGCGGAAAATCTAGAAGACGAAATGAGTGGTGCATTGATGGGGCTTCCTCTGCTCAGATAGGATGATTGTGCTTGTGGGAAAAGCTTGCTCAAGGTGCCTGTGATATTGACCTTAAAGACTGATGTTACTGCTTGAACTGGTTCATATATCTACTTTGCCAGAGTGCAGATAACATGTAAAATGAGAGATCTGCCCTTGGACAGTAACAAACTGATTATGCAGACTCTTACAACTAGTATCTTTATTTACATACAGGCAATTATGCTAAGATCAAAAGATCTACTCCTACAAATAAATATGCATAGTTGTACCAGTGACAACCACTAGATAATCAGAAAAGAAGGTCCCCCCTGAGATTTACTTTTCACTACTGTGCCTGTTTTAAAGTTGCACTTTCTTGAAAAGCACCAAAGACTTTTCTTGCTGAAGCTACAGACAGTTTTGATTATCTTTTTTTTGTTACTGTTTTCATCTGTTCAACCCTGTTAGACAAAACAAATGAACTCCTATCAAGTAATCTTCTTTATTTTCAAAATATTACTATAATTGTGCCTCTATCTAAAAACTTAATTTTATTTTTCCATTTCTGGCAACCCTCTATTAAACGTTATGTAATGTAGAACATTCAGGAAAATTAGACCTGCGAATCTGAAAACTTCCACTGCAGACAGATTGCAAAAGACTGAGACTATTTCCTCTGAGGGAAGTGACATTCACCTTTGATCATAACATGAGAAGTTGGGTACAGGCAGTGAAGTACAAACAAAAATAAGTGGCATTCTTAGATAGTATAGAATAAGACATTCAAATCCTTGCCACAAGATACTGCCGGGGAGACTGCTCAGCATATTTCAGGAAAAGATTAGCTATTCCTGGGGGCAGTGAGGACTCCCATGATTACTGTGTTAAGGAATTTAAAAAGGTGGATACAGTGAATAAAAGAGTAGGGCAAAGGGTTCCCTGTGGTGTATTGGGCGTGGACCCTGTTTGCTGATGGCAATCAGCATTGTTTTATTATTCCGTAAATTAGAATTTACACTTTTACAGAAAGGATAATGACCAATTACCTTCATACAGAAAGGGCACTGACCAATTAGTAAGTAACACCTTCATACACAAAGTATACTGATGGATTAGCAAATGACACTTACATATACAAAGGATACTGACCAATTAAGGACTAACATTTAATAGATAAAAACAACTACCATAAATGTAATAAAAACAGTGCACTTTAAAGAAATGTGATTATGCTAAGACTGACACCCTGTGGTGTGGGGGGGTAGCATGTTAAGACCATGTATGGTGTCAAGGCCTCCATGTGCAGCTGCAAGGCTCCTGCTAGCTGACTCACACTTTCTCTCTCAGACTATCTAACTTCTTTCTTGTGAGAAACTGACTTTTGCTTTGTCTAGTTTCTCTCCTGCAGGAGCCTGGCCTTTGAGGCCTGCAGTGACATACCACAGTTCCCTCAAAAATTCCAGAGAACCAACAGGGTAACTCACATAATAGGAACTAGGAATAAGCTTTTCATGTACATAGTGCATTTGTTACCATATCCTGCAGGCGTTTCTTTCCCGTGGTTGGATCTTCCTGCTATGTTTGGACACCAAACACTGGGCTGATGTTTTGAACATGCTTAGCAGTGCTTTGTGCTTCTGGGAGGGTATGGGGATATCATATCAGGACATACCTACAGCTAGTAATACTGCTTACTATTGTAATAATACTGCTTACTGTTGTAAAGAATCTCTTACCATCACATTTTTCCCAAGAACGGCATGATCCGCATGGTGTTTCAGCTACCTGAGATGTTTTGCAGTTTTCTGCATTAGTCAGAGAATATTTTCTGCCCATGCACTCCAAAGCATGTATCTTGCAAACAGTTAAAAGTGTGTTTCTCTTGGTTCTTTTATCTGTAGCACAGATGTCCAGAGAAGGACTGAAAAGAAAAGCAGAGATCTTGCTATTTAAGCGTGCTTTATCTTGGTACTTCTTATGAAAAGGTAAGGGAGTGGAAAACATTCAGGGTCGGCTTCCCTGTTCATTGAAGCTCATCCTAAGAGGGCAACAAGGGAACTAGAGGCATAAGTATGTGAATAATTCAGATTCCTTCTTTTTTACAGGAGTCTTCACCTCAGCAGTGTGAGGCTTTGTCCCTTCTGAAGGACAGTGATACTGTAGGGTGTTTCCCATTGACCTCAATAACAACGAGAGCTGGACTTTAGCTAAANAAGACATTAGAATACACTTAAATTCTTTTTCTTTACTGTCCTTTAAAAGCCTCCTTTTACTAAATAAAATGTTATCATCCAACATCAGAGGCCAAAGATATTTCTGGAAATATGCATACATCTCCACAGAAATTTAATGAGAGCAAGAGTAACAATCCTTGCAAAAGTGCCAGAGGAATATGGAAGAGGAAAGGTCGAGTAAGAAAGTCTTAAATCAAACTTTGCTCACTTGTTGGTCAAATGTTAAAATAATTTTGGTTTGGTTTGGTTTGGTTTTTCCCTAGGAATTAGGAGGTGGCTTTTGGTAGATCTACAAATAAGGCACTGAGGAAAAGTGCCTGCTCCAGGCTTTGGGAATGGTTCAAGAGATAGCTTTGAAGCCTCTTAAAAGACCTGGATTTATAGAAAGCTTAAACTATCTGAAACATAGAGCACCTTTCAGATACCTAAAATCTAGCAAAGAGTTCATTAGTCAGCATCCTCAACTTCAGCTGGGCTTAGTCAAAATACAACAACTAATCTCTAGTAATGTTTGTTGCCTGAGTTTTCCAATGAGATTAACTCTGAGGCACAACAAGAGGACAGCCCAATAGATATGCAACACCAAGCAACTGATAAAAGAGACCAGTGCATTTGTCTATGTTACATGGGTTGCATGACTGGCTGCACAGCTTAAGAGATAGTGAAGCACAGATTTATAATGTGAAAGTTATCCTTACAGAGAGAAATCTAAGAAAAACTCACCTTTAAATAGTATCTTAAATTTCAAAGAACAAGTGTGATTCCGGGGAAAGCATTTAATCTGCAATTAAGTAGTTACGTTTAAAATTGTTCTTTATTTGCCTGTGTGATATGTCTCAGAATCTGAATCTTAAGGTCAAACGCTTGTATACCAGGAAGCTTGATTTATGTGGAAAGAGTAAGGCCAGACACAAATGCACCAATTTGTCTGCTTTGCACCACTTTAGCATCATCCAAAAGAATGAGGGAGGTTGATTTAGCCAGCTACCAAAGGCTGAACCCAGGTGTTGTCAATCTCATGTTACTTTATACTCCCTCAAGATGTCTTGAGAGTACATCACATATTTGCTATGGCTTGGTCAGCTGGTAGAAAGCCAGTGGAAGTAGAAGGATAATGAAGAGGTGATTGGGTACAACCAACACAGATTCACCAAGGGTAAATCGTCCCTGACAAATCTGGTGGCCTTCTATGAAAATGTCACAACAACAATAGACAGGGGAAGAGCAACTGACATCATTTACCTGGACCTGAGCAAAGACTTTGACGCTGTCCTGTACAACATCCCGGTATCCAAGCTGGCGGAATATGGGTTCGATGGATGGACCACTTGGTGCATAAAGAACTGGCTTGACAGCCACACACAGCAAGTGGCTGTCAGTGGGTCCATGTCCAAGTGGAGGCCAGTGACAAGCGGAGTCCCTCAAGGATCACTATTGGGACCAGTCTTATTTAACATCTTTGCTGGTGACATGGACAGTGGCATCATGTGCACCCTCAGCAAGTTTGCTGACAACACCAAGCTGTGTGGTACAGTTGACACACTGGAGGGAAGGGATGCCATCCAGCAGCTGGGTGAAGATTGACTTGAGAGCAGCCCTGAGGAAAGAGACTTCGGGGTGCTGGTGGATGAAAAGCTCAACATGAGTTGCCGGCATGCGCTTGCAGCCAGAGGGACAACTGTATCCTGGGCTGCATCAAGAAAAGCATGGCCAGCAGGTCGAGGGAGGTGATTCTCCCCCTCTACTCTGCTCTTGTGAGACCCCACCTGGAATATTGCATCCAGTTCTGAAGCCCCTATTGCAAGAGGGATATGGATGTGCTTGAGTGAGTCAGAGATGGGCCACAAGAATGATCAGAGGACTGGAGCACCTCTCTTATGAGGACAGACAGAGAGAGTTGGGGTTGTTCAGTCTGGAAAAGAGAAAGCTCTGAGAAGACCTTCTTGTGGCCTTCCAGTATCTGAAGGGGGCTTACAAGAAAGCTGGTGAGGGACTTTTAGGTAGTCGTAGGACTACGGTAAATGGATGCAAACTAGAGGAGGGTAGATTCAGCCTAGTTATTAGGAGGAAGTTCTTCACGATGAGGGTGGTAAGACAATGGAACAGGTTTCCCATAGAGGTTGTGTAAGCCCCACCCTTGGAAGCTTTTAAGGCAAGGCTGGATGGGGCTCTGAGCAACGTAATCCAGTGGAAGGTGCCCCTGCCAGGCAGGGGAGTTGGTCCTAGATGATCTTTAAGGTCCCTTCCAACTCTGACAATTCTATGATTCTAAGTCAACATGTTTAGATGCATAAGAAAAAGAATGGGGAATCTGCATTCATAAGAGAAATTAGTAATTTGCACTTATTGCTGAGAAAGGAATGTACGTGGTTAGGAGCATCAAAACAGTTTAATTTTAACAATTAAAAATTATTAGAGGCAAGGAAGAATCCCTGTGTAAACTAAATGTGAGAAATTCAATACCTTTTTCCTGGAAAAGAAGGCTTGGGTAAGAACAAGCTTTTTCTGAAACACATGTTGAGAAGAATGAAATAAGAAATATAAGTGAGCAAATATGTTCACAGAAAGCTAGACAATTTTGAGTTGGAAGGGACCTTAAAGATCATCTAGATCCAACCTTCCTCCCATGGGTAGGGACATGTTCCACTAGACCAGGTTTCTCAAGGCCTCAACCAACCTAGTTTTGAATGCTGCCAGGCATGGAGCTTCTCCACGCAACCTGTTCTAGTCTCTCACCACCCTCACTGTAAGGGATTTCTTCCCTCTAATATAAAACTATCCTATTTCAGTTTAAAACCGCTACCCCTTGTCCTATCACTGCACTTCCTGAAAAGAGTTCCTCCCCATTTTTCTTGTAGGCCCTCTTTAAGTATTGGAATGCTTCTCTAAGGTTCCTCCTGCAGCCTTCTCTTCCTCAGGCTGAACAACCCCAACTCTCTCAGCCTGTCTAAGGGCCTCAGAGCTCAACACAGTACTCCAGGTGAAGTCTCACCAGTACAGAGGGAGAGAATCACCTCCCTCAAACTGCTGGCCACACTTCTTTTGGTGCAGGCCAGGACGCGATTGCCTTTCTGGCTGTGAGCACATGTTTCTGGTTCATATTGGGTTTTTCGTACACCAACACTCTCAAGCCTTTCTCTACAGGGCTGCTTTCAATCCAGCCCTGTATCTGTGCTTGGCATTGCCTCAATCCACATGCAGGATCTTACACCTACAAAGATAGGCAGGCAAGTTTTGGTGAAAATAAAAGTAAAAAAATCAACACACTGAAAACTATTTTAACTTCTTATGATTATATTCACAACCGTAAGTTTTAATATAACACAGGGCAGGAGCTCCTAGGAGAGACATAGATGCTATGCAAATTAGTGTGGGGAGAAAAAAGAGGGAACAGTATTTAAAAATTATCAAATCTCATACTGTGGAGGTAGCCTTTAGCTACTGAAATCTGAGGTTTCATCTGTATTAACATGTTATCTGTGTTCTGACCCCATTGTTGCACTAGGACCTATTCATACAGTATAACCTCTGCCTATACTGTTAAAATCTCTTTGTGCCCCAAAGATTGGGATCGCATCACACTGCCTGTTTGGAATGTTTTTCGAGCCTAGTAACTCCCGAGCTGTGCCTAGGAATTATCTAGGAGTTGGCCCTTTCCAAAGCTCCACCAGGATCCTGCTCCAGAGTGAAGGACCATTCCCTGCTCTAATTGGTGAGGACAGATGTAGCCTAAGGCACCAAGTCATGAGGGACCAGCCAACAATTGTGCTGTCCTTGGAAGTCTTGGTTGCTAGTCTCTTGGAAACAGAAAGTACATAGGATGGGTCTGAATCCATGCTGTTCCTGAATTCCCACATGAAGTCTTGCTCCCAGCTCTCTTTCAAATACAGGCTGCTGTTGAAAGTCACTGCCACTAAGTTACACCACTGCAAGCCAAGTTACTTCTGCTTTGTGGTGAATGACCAAGATCTGCTTACATGTCTTATTCATACAGCCTTAACAAGATGACAGATTAGTCTGCTTTGACAGCTGATGATTTATCCTTCTATTCTTAGATGTGTTATTTCAAGATAGAGTGAAAAGACGGCATCAGGTAACAAAAATACTGTTATCAATCTTCCCACCATTTTGAACACAATTATAAAAAACAGAAACAGGCAAGTAGTAAATTAATTATAACTGAAGCCTGAATGCAAAACTGAATGTAATTAATTTAACTACCAAGGTTATTGTGACTCTCCCCATGGCCTTCCCTACAATTGTGAACTCCCCTCATCTTCCATGTAGCTAACCACAACACATTCAGGAACCAGAGGAGGGGTTGTTTCTTCATGTTAATGAGTATTGGGACAAAAAAAGAGTAGGAATAGATTATTCAAAATGCTTGAGTATTTAAGGATGGAAATAGAGTCTTAACGGAATAGTGTGTCCAGCTCTGGGCCCCTCACTTCAAGAAGGATAGGGAACTGCTTGAAAAAGGCCAGCACAGATCCACAAAGATGAAGGGGCTGGAATGTCTTCCTTATGAGGAAAGGCTGAGGGAGCTGGGTCTCTTAGCTTGGAGAAGAGGAGACTAAGAGGCAACTTCACCTGTGCTTTTAAATATGTGAAGAACAAGTGTCAGGAGAACGGGGTCAGGCTCTTCTCAGTGAAGCCCAGTGACAAGACAAGAGGCAATGATTGTAAGCTGAAGCATAGGAGATTCCATGTGAATACACATAGAAATTTTTTCCCAGTGAGGGTGCCTGAGCACTGGCACAGACTGCCCAGAGAGGTTGTGGAGTTTCCTTCTCTGGAGATATTCAAAACCTGTCTGGATGCGCTTCTGTGTGACCTGGTCTAGGGAATCCTGCTGTGTCAGGGGGATTGGACTAGATGATCTTTCGAGGTCCCTTCCAACTCCTAGCAGTCTGTGATTCTGTGAGAGTTCTTACAAACCTTGCCCTTATCTTTGCATGCAAGACAATGGCCTCAGATATTAGGGAAGTATCCAGTGGGTCTACAAAAACCTGAACTAAGCTCATCAATTTTAATATTGTGATCCTAGAGTTTCCAGAATGCTCAGCTCCTGCTAGGGCACAAACCTGTCTAGATTTCATACCTAGAGCTCACACCTGCTGTGATGACTTTACAGGAGACTTAATCCAGTCTGGGAAAAACAGCGCAGATTTTGGAGGTCTGGGCTGCTTGGCACATCTGACCACCAGTGCTAGGTGGTTTCAGGTGTCTTTTTATTAATCCCGTTTTGGTTGTTATCTCCACGTTTAGCAAAGAATTGAGAGTTACTAATTTCCTTACATTTCTCCTTTATTGCTTATTGCAGAATATAGGCTTAGATCAAACAGGAAACAATAAACTGTGTCTGCAAATTATGAGGTCAGGAAAGGTGACATGGCTGTTCTGTGAAAACTGCTGTCTAAATGTGAGATTAGATTATTGTGTCCTTTATAACTTTCCAGTCTTTTAGCAGGGAAGAGAAATTTGCTTTTTTTTTTTGCAAGCCTACTGCTTTGGTAGTTTATGTCCCAAGGGCCTCTGTTCTAACTTTTCCTCAGTCTTCTAAATCTTTGAAATACCATTCTATATTCTTCCACCTATTCCACAGCTCAAGTGGAGCTGAAATTATCCCTTCACCTTCTCTCATCAACTAAATTGCAATACTGACAAAACCCACTGACAGCTCTGACAAGGCAGGTAAGCGAAGAACAGGACATTGATTGAGCTGTAAAGCAAACAAAGTACAATGACTCCTTCTCATATGAGTAAAGCTTTCTCATCTGTCATGGGCTGAAGACTTAAGAAACTTAATTGGTCTTGAATAAAGTGAGAAAGTCATTGCCAAATTCAGCCTGAACTTACCCACATTCATAGGGCATTTTGCACACACATTGTGACTGATGCACTTTCTCCCATGGCTGACATTTAGGCTCTGTCACTTCTGGTTTCACACTGGGCACTGAAGTAGAAAAACACAGACAGTGCTATTAAGGGTCAGAAAAGTAAGGTCAGTTAAAGGTCTACTATGTAATTATCCCATCAGTTGAGCTTAAAAGGCACTGAATTACACAACCATGAGATAAAGTCATATCCTACATTTTCAATGAAAGCATCTACTGCATAGTAGGAATCAACACTATTAAAAAGATATGATACACTGTGCAAAATTTCTGTTCAGTAATTTATCCACAGGTCATGAGCTAAATGAAAGGAGACAGGTACTATGTTCAAACTTAAACATTCATCTCATTTCTTCAGCAGCTGTTTGCTTCTGCTAAAGTTTTTCAGTAGTGCTAAATCATAGCTGGCAACAGCTTTATCATTAGACTTCAGTTACTGGCTTCACTATTGTCACTAGAAAAGCCTGGGCTCCAAAGTTGTACATAGAAAGGTGAACTTTGTCATGTAACACAATATGAATGAAGTATAGTTGGGTGGCAGAATAGGCAGCATACATCCCAGACAATATCTCTTAAAATATTGTTAGTGACAATGCTTGGTAGCAAGAGGAGAATGGGAAGTAAAAAGACATAGGCAAGTCTCACAAGAAATGTCTTAAGGCATCTTGTTTGAGCAGCCCACAGAAAACACAGGCTCACATTTTCTGTGCTTCCTGCTGTTGATATAAGTATGGCTTTTTTATCAATATACCAGCTACAGCTCTGTCTATACGTTATCTACACAAACCATAGTCTGTCCAGGAAAGAAACTCCTGCATTGCACTTGGAGGACTGCAAAGTCTTACCTGGGTGCTTGCACTGAATAGTCTTCATGTCAGGAGACCATCTGAGATTGGGCTCACACAAAATGGAATGTGCTCCTTCTAACTGCATGCCATGTGGACAAGACAGAGTTATTCTTTCACCGATCTCGTACGCAGGTTTCCAAGGCTCTCCTTGCAAACCTCCCTCCAGAATGGGCAGGAGACAAGCGGTTTCTGAGGATTGAAGCATGTAAGACAACCATAGAGAATCAGTGAATTGCAGGAAACAGTTACATGTTTTATCTTCTCCTAAATTCCTTAACAAAATGAACAGTAAGATTAGCTGATTTTGCTGTAGAAATATATTAATCATGTCAGTGCAGGATATTAACTCATTATACCAGCCAAACATGCAATACAAACGACAAAGTGACAATGTCTTCTACTGCTTGCAGGTTCAGATCTAGCTTGAAGAGGGCTTCTCTGTTCTTAGGACCCTTGCTTATGTTGAGGGTTCATACAAGAGAGAAACAACCCAGTAGAGACAGGTTATACATAGAGGGCCCTAGGACACCATGTACCAACACACAAAGAGATGTGATTTGAACAGTGCGGACTAGCATTTGTGAGCAGTCAGTCCTAGCTGGAAGGAGGAGAGCATGGTGTTGAACTGCAGTTCTGAAAATTCCCAAGCCTGTATGGTCGCACTCAAAGCTTACTCACAAATGAAATACACAGGGTAAAAAAAAGAAACCCTAATGGTTACTGACCAAGTTAGAGGAAAAGAGCAAAATGGAAAGACCATCCAAGATGCAAAGTGATACTTGGAGTTGTGTTCTTATTACAAGGCAGTTAGTGGAGAATTTTGTGGTTGCCTAGCACTGCCCACCGAACCTTTTCCTCAGTTGGCTTTAGACATAGACTCATTCCAATGGTTTTTGGATATAGCACAAGAACGAAGTTTATTTCCAGAGGAAGTAATTCCTGGATTGGAATTTAGTCTCCCTCACTTCCAGCCTTCTTTAAAGCCAGACTTTAAGGGCATGTTTCTATTTCAGTATTACAATATATGGATTCAAAATAGTCCATTTAGACCTCATTACATCTAGGGGGCTTGTAAATGAAAGTGTGTATTTTTCTTCCATTTTGGAAAGCAGTTGTTTGGTAATATTTCTCTGGAATTCAGGAATGGAGCTGTATTTCAAAACAAGCATCAGTTAGACATACCCTGGCAATATCTGTTTCCAACTTGCCACTGTAAATTACTGCCACACTTCGCAACAGGATCACCAACAAGAGAATATCCATGTCTGCAAGCATAAACAATGCTTTTCCCAACAATGTATGAGTTTTCAGCATTCTGAAAGAAATGGAACAGGTGAAATTTTGGATATGTTGTCTAAGAAGCCTTAGCTGCTGTACTCCCTTTGATTCTGGGATGCAGTAGCTGAGGACAGTGGGAAGTACTAATGTCATTGTACAATGCACTGATGAGGGTGTTCAGAATACTGGGAGTAATTCTGGCTGACAGTAGTCAGTAAATGTGATCAAAATGGAAATGATGCTGCAAATAAGTTGTTGGAATTCAGAATATTTTGACTATCTTAAATTAGCAGAAGGAGGGTTAGAGTTGAAGTACTCTGTTACAGGGGTCTGGCAGTGGTACATCAATGATGGAACAGCACTTTGCTTCCAGTGTATAGACTGCAAATATGGCATTAGAGGGGGAACATAAGCTCTTGAGCAGCCTTCCAGGGGCATCAGAGGAGTGTACATGTCTCTTCAAATTCTTAGGATGGCATATTATCTCTTCATTAAAGGTTATGTGATATGGTGGCTCAGAAAAGATGGACTTGGAGACACAGTATTTTTCTTATTTTATATGAGATTCTAAGGAGAGACAGTATGAAGAATTGAGTCTACTGTACAAAATGCTGTTGTTTACCTTTAGTTTGTGAACCAAAAATATCAATATAGGAGTCAACTACTGATTACCCCAAAAAAAATCAGTGGCAAAAGAAGGAGCACAACATTTTGAATCTTGCCTCAGGTTGCAGTTGTGCAAAGACAACTAACAGATTTTGAACTAATTCTTTTATCTGTTTATTGGGTAAAAATACTCAAGATAGCTTCATAATGTGGATCGGCACAGCGTGGCAGAAGCAGCGCACCCCAGCGTCCCCCGTCCCCCCGTAGGGCACATGGATCAGCACAGCGTGGCAGAAGCAGCGCACCTGAGCCGGGACATGGCCCCCCCGAGCCCCTAGGGCCCTGACCACCAGCCCCCCAATAGAGCCTGCCTCCCTGCCAGAACCCGAGGTCCCACCCCCAATCAGGGTGAGGGAGGGGTGGAGCCAGAACCACTGCAGGGGAGATTTAAAGAACTATAAGGAGCACAAGCAACCCGGAGCACGGCAAGCAGGGGCAGGCAAACAGGGACGAGCACGTCAAGAGGGATGAGCACATCAGTTTGCACGTCTGTTTGCACAGGCAGGGTGAGCAGGCGGGAGAGCAGGGAGAGTGGGATGCAAAGCACTGCAACTTGCTCGGGGAGAGACGGTGGCTACTCGGAGGAGGAAGGCTGTGCTCCTAGCACCCTCCAAGAGGGATAATGGCATCCAGGTCACGGGCTGTGAGGAATGCCACAGGCTTTCACTGGTGGCTGGGGATAATGCTGACTATGGCTGCGTGCAGTGTGAGCAGGTTGCGAACCTACTCCTCTGGGTGGGACAGCTCCAGGATGAAGTGATGGAGCTCAGGGATGAGGTGGGTAGGCTGAGAAACATCAGGGAAAGTGAGAAGGAAATTGATCGCTCCCACAAACTGGTCTCTTCAAAAACAGAACGGGAAGCAGCTTCTGGTGGAGCAAAGAATTCTATATCTTCTCACCCCACTCCCTCTTGCCACCTGCAAAAGGATGACCCAAGTGAG
>VWZX01006586.1:83937-104039 GCA_013399015.1 Galbula dea
CCTTGATATGCCTAGAGACAGAGTCAAGGATAAAGTGTTCCATCACCTGTCCTGGGATAGAGGTGAAGCTGACCGGTCTATAGTTACCTGGCTCCTCCTTCTTGCCCTTTTTGAAGACTGGAGTGGCATTTGCCTTCCTCCAATCTCCAGGCACCTCTCCTGTTCCCCAGGACTTACCACAGATGAAGGAGAGGGGCCTGGCAGTGATTTCTGACAGCTCCCTTAACACCCATGGGTGCACCCCATCAAGACCCATGGATTCATGGATGTCCAGATGGCTTAATTGCTCCCTAAGCCAGTCCTTCTCAACTAAGGAGAACTCCTCCATTATCCTAACATCATGTGGGGGCTCAGGGGTCTGAGGCATCTGAGCACAGTCTCTAAGAGTATAGACAGAGACAAAGAAGGCATTCAGTAACTCCACCTACTCTGTATCATCTGTCACCAAGGTACCCACCTCATTCAGCAGGGGGCCTACATTGCCTCTAGTATTTGGTTTTTGGGCAATGTATTTGAAGAAGCCTTTCCTATTGTCCTTGACCTCCCTTGCAAGGTTTAATTCCAGAGAGGTCTTAGCTTTCCTAGTTGCCTCCCTGCAACCTTTGACAACCATCTTGTACTCTTCCCATGTCGTCAGCTCCTCCTTCCATGATCTGTAGAATCTCTTCTTCCACATCACTTTGCCCAGCAGTTCACCACTTAACCATGTAGTTCTCCCTTCCTAGATTTTCTGTGTTGGGATGCTCCGATCTTGAGCTTGGAAGAAGTGGTCCTTGAATGTTAACCAACTCTCTTGGGCCCCTTTATCTTGCAGTGCCCTGTCCCATGAGATTTCCCTTAGCAATTTCTTGAAAAGATCAAAGCTGGCCCTACTGAACTCTAGGGTTGTGATCCTACTAGGTATTCTGTTTCTACCACATAAGATCCCGAATTCTACCATCTTATGGTCACTGCCACCGCGGTTGTCCTCAACCTCTATTTTTTCAGCCAGACCCTCCTTGTTAATGAATATCAGGTCCAGCAGCACTCCCCTCCTAGTGGGCTCAGCTATCATTTGCATCAAGAAATCATCATCAATGCACTGGAGGAACCTCCTGGACTGGGAATGGCTGGCTGAGTACGCCTTCCAGCAAATATCTGGGTAGTTAAAATCCCCCATAAGAACCAGGGCCTGTGATTGCAAGGCTACTGTCAGCCGCCTGGAGAAAGCCTCATCAACTTCCTCATCCTGATCAGGTGGCCTATAATAAACACCCACAACAGTATCCCCTATGCTAGCCTGCCCCTTAATTTGCACCCTCTCAACTCGCCCCTCATTCACCCCTGGACAGAACATATATATATATTGTATTGGGTACTAACCAACACCTTTACTGAGGTATTGGATATGTCTAAGCAACTTAGTGAATGCAAAAAAAACGTAGAAAAACACCCTAAAATACCAAACCAACAAACAAAAAAACCCCAAAACCAAATTAAAAAAAGAAAAGAAAACCAAACCAAAAATAACCCCTAAAGGTAGGAAATAGTTTTTGGACCTTTACTTTAATTGCCCACATGTATACCTGAAATCTAGTATAACGAAAAATAAAAAAGGAAAATATCACTCTTCAAACCTAATGGTAATCTCCAACACCAGAAACATGGCAGTAGCAGGTTAACAAGCCTTGTCTGAAAGCAAATCGGCAGCACTTTTTTTGCACATAGTTTTTTCTAGAGGAGCCTTTCTTTCTAAGGCTCTAGCCATTTTGAGGATGGCTGTACTACAAAATCTTATATGCTTATATGGTATTGCTCACCTCAGCCTCTCAAATAGGCTTTTGAATTTTGTTATCTTAAGTCCCAAAATATGTCATTGTTAGTGTGGTAAAATGAGCTTGTCCTCTGTCAGCTTGGGGAACACAAAATGTATGCATTTTTTACTTGATTTTATTTCCTATAAGATACAGGTTATACTTCATAACTGAGAGTTACTGCAGAAATATTTATCTAATAGTCTTTTTTAAATAAGTCAAAGGCATAAACACTGTGACCGCCTGGTTGTTTCAGATACCAGATCTCTCTCTTAATGGAGTTCTACTAGTGGAAAAGGTATTATTAAATAAACCTGACTTTTCTCACAAATTTATTTCTTCTTTTTTTTTCTCCAATATACTGACAGAGTATTTAAAATTTAAAAAGGACAGTAAAACACTAGAATAAAACTGAAAAAAATAATCAAGTATGAGAAGAAACCAATTATTTTATTTCTCAAACGGGGTGGAAACAGCTAGTAAGTAAATAAATAAAAATGTAGACTAGAGAAAGTAAAAACAGCAGCCGAGACTTTTAGTTAATAACCAAAAGAGTGGTCTCTTTGTAATGGTTTTATGGATTTTTTCTGTGATGCACTTTGTGCCAAAAATATCTGCATAAAATAAGTATTTGCATCTCACTATAAAAGCATATGAAAGAAATTATGAAAATATTACTAAATATTATATATAATAAATAAATATACTGAACCACTGTGACATCTTATACATACCTTTTGACTCTGTTGCAGAATTTTATTTTGTGAATGACTGTGTCCACTGTTTGATTTTTCATACCTCTCTGTGTGTTTCATATAAGACCAACTGCTGTTGAAAAACTCATAATTGAAATCATTCTGAATTTTAACCTAGGAGATGAAAGGTAGAATTCTGTATAAAGACCTTCAGAACAATGTTAAAAATGATAACTTACAGATTGGAGCGAGTCCTTCCTAATGCAAAAAATCTGTGTTTTTCAGGCTGAATCCATTTCAGATATCATAAGAATTACTGAACACTATCATAAAAGCATTACATACATATATATTTATGTGTATATTAAACATTTATTTTATGCAGTTATGTTCATTAAGGATAGTTTGGATACTTTTGATAAACGTGTGACAGACCAAATCTTTGAGATAGTGACTTCAAAAAAAGCATACTTTTGGAAGATCTCCCTGAATCACCCCATAACCTTGTGGACATAGCATTTCTTAGACTGATTCAGTCTGCTACTTGTGCTAAGGAGATGGCTTTACATTCAGCCTAACTGTGAGGGAATTAGAAATCACATCTGAGGAATAACAGGTTTGCTTTCATTTTAGCAAGATATACACAAGTCTGTATTTCAAAATAGGAAACAACTACAGAGAGGGAACAGGTGTCTTTCAGCTATGTTTAGGGAAACTACCCACCAAGACAACCTACAAGCTTTGCATCATTCTTCTAGTTTTAATCATGACTCTTAAATAAAGAGTTGTGCTTTATGGAAACATACTTGGAAAGTATAAGCAAGAACGCTTTCGCTCAGCCTGTAGTATTCTCTCCCATCGCCGCTGAAGACCTTTCTGCACTGTCCTCCAAAGCTTTTTGTATGAATGACTCTTCCCCTAGTCTCACCAGTTATGACATCAAAGCTACAAGAAGGTAAACATGAAATATCATTAAGATAGAGAGATAGCAAATTATTTTACAAGGAGGTAAAAATTGCAGAGCCGTTATAACTGAATGCTGTATCTACAAATTAAGATCATAAGGTGATTTACCCAAGAAAAGGGGATATCAACAGATAGACTTCTATACCTATAGGTCTGCAGTGTGCATAGCATGTTCCAATATGGAAAGCTAAATGTTGTTCTTGATTTGTCAACAAAAATGGACACATATCATTATCTCTTATTGTTAAGACATGCATATCTATCACAAATTATTTTATTAAGTTGTACTGTTTCAGCAATCAATGCAACACAGAAGCAACAGGGAATTCATTGCAAAATGTCTTTTTGGTATTATATCTGAAATATATTGGATACTAAGTGATAAAACTACACTTAAGAAACTTAAGAAAATTACTTTGCTAGGTTGTAGATGGAATGTATAAACAGAAATCCATATCGATCCACAGTACTAAATCTAACAACAATGAACGAAAAGAATCAGCATTGCTGACTCATTTTTTTCAGTGCTGATAATCATGTGTTGTTGTTTGACATTTCATTTCATATCTTAAAAGTTGTTTCTTAATAGCAGGAATGAAAGATTAAAAACTTTATTCTGTATTTCAAATCAAAGACTCTGTACATCCTGGCAGCACTGAGACATTGGTATGATGGAGGCCTTTGCACTGGACACTTTTGTGTATGAGACAGTTTACCATAGACCTAGGAAGCCCATCTGTACAGCCAGAGCTTGTAAATACAATAAAAATGTAAATGCACTTAGCATCAGAACTGCTAAGCCTGGCACAAAACATTACCCTGTTCCTGTAAGTTCTGAATTTGGAGGTGTTTTATCAATATCACATACAGTTGTCTTCTCTTCACATCGATCTTCATCTACACCGTCTTCCTCACAATCCTGATCACCATTGCACACAAGAGATCTGCTAATGCACTGACCTAAATAAGAACAAAAATGCACAGAGAAAGTAGAATTATTTGTTCATTTAAAAATATATCGCCTAAAATCATAGAAAAAGTCCCACTCATCTACTACATTAATTAGCTTGTTCACTCCCACAATGGACAGTCTGTGCCCAAGAGGGCTTGTGAAACACTAGTAAATGTAGACATAAAGAAATAGTGTACAGTACTCTTGAAGGAACCATAGCCACTCAAGATTTATGATACATTAATAAAACAATTGACTTATATATTTATTTACAGAGCTTTCACCCTTTGACACTATCACCTGTGATTAAAGGTGATTATGTCTCTGGTAGCACCAAAACATGTTTATCATGTTCCTTTGTGATGAACATCTACCTACTGAGATGATGTGGGGGTTTTTTTTCTGAAGATAATGGAATCTGCTACAAGGACTTATCAGTTGCCATGACACAGGTGATTTCCAGGATGTTCGGATATAGCCTAGAACAGCTTTGAGCAATCACATCTAAGGTCTCATTCTTTAATTACTTTTTCATAATGAAAAAACTCTGTTGTAACTTAGTAAGGCAAATTAGAATGACTTAGAGAGGTTACCAGGGTTACAGCAAATTATCTGCAAAACTCTGCAACACTTCAGTTGAAACTAAAAACATGGGTAGTTGAGGCTGGAAAAAGGAAACATCCCCCTTAATCAAATTTATCTGGAAAAAGGAAATAACCTTCTAAATCAAATTTATATGTAGCTCAAAGATTCTGCAAAACCACTGCGCGTTTACTAAAGTTCAAAGACAACAAGGTTATCTTCTTAAATTTATGATCAGAAAATAGTGAAAAAGATCTTGCATTGTACCTGAGAAACACCTGAACCGACCACCACAGCCATCCCCTGTTGGGCATCCCCTTGTTGGGGTGCACGATCTTGTTTCAAAGGCATCCCCGTAGCAGGGGTTTCCCCCATACTGGCCATAAACTGCTACTGTCCGTCTCCGAATCTGAACGCAAATCAAGGCAGATCTTTGAAAATCCAAACACAAAGCAAGAATAGTTTACTCTTTTCATGACAATCCTGCCACTCTAATTCTGTAAGGAAATGAGACTTTCACTTTTTTTTCTGAGAAAACCACACTTGGTATTACTACATTATGGTAACAAACTCTCAAGTTAATATAAGGACAACTGTTTTCTCTGTAAGATCTTTAGACTGATGCATAATCTTGGCTGGTTTGTTCAAAAATCTAATATGTAACTGAAACCAAGAGAAAGCTGATGGCAATTTCCAGTTATTTTGAATTTTTAATAGAGCCAATCATGCCTGATACGAATTTGCTAAATTCTTCAAAGTAAACAATACCATTAAGGAAGATGATAAAATCTAACATGAAGTGGACTACTTTTTGCTTCTAATTAGAAGTACTATCTCATGGTCCATCTTTAGTTTTGACTAATCCCTCCCTAACTGATGTAACATCAAAGTAAATGAGAAGGAATATCAAAAGCAAACATCTTGCACATCAATAGAGTTGTACTGTAAAAATCGTTGTCTTGTTTCTATTGAGGATAATACTTTGCAACCAAGTTTTCTTCTCTTGAGACACAATTCCCCTAATGAAAAATCAGCAGAATTCATACAAAGGAGTGTCAAGTGGATGAAGAACATCTCAGTTTACTGAACAGTTCAGTTGAGCTTTTTAGAACTATCACCAAAACAAAGAATGCACAAATTATTTTACAACATGAATGTCATATATTTGAAAGGAAATATTGGAGACAGACTGGAGGATTTCCCTTCTAAGCACTTTGTTCTTCAAGATTCTTGTTTTGCTGGGGCTTTTGTCTGCCACCTGTTATGAGGCTTTAAAGATACAGCAAATCCTTAATTACTGAGGAAAAAGTATATTCTTAGGAACTCATGAGTAGAGGAAAGGTTTGTCAGTTCATACCTGCTTTTGAGTACAGCCATCACACTCAGACCAAGGGCCAAAAGAATTCCAGCGGCAATGGACTGGAGGGGAAGGACTGTTCCAGTAGTATTTTTTTTAATTTATAAATAAATAAATGAGAAAGAAAGAGAGACATCATCCATAAGTATTAGTGCAAAACTTCACTAAACAGCAAAGCTGGCCTTCCACAACAATTAGAGGTATGATCAGGCTTTATCTAGAACCATCTCTATTTGTTTTTCATGTGTAAGAATGAAATCGGTCTGAGCCTGTGCTTTCTGTTCACCAAAAATAAGAAACTAGATACTTCCAGCTAGCCTGAAGGCCAGCAAGGACTTTGTGCAACTGTCATAGAAACTTCAAAGACCAGCTTCACAGTACAAAGCAGGGAGAGGCCAGACTAAAGCTGACAGTCAGGAGGGATCTGCCAGGGGCTCTGTGTGCCATGACATGCATCAGTCCTTTCCATGGTAGCTCTCAAACAGCTAGTCTGCCAATGGGAGATATTGAGGGTGCTACCTGCCCTGGGATCCAGGTTGCTTTGCAGTAAGCTGTGCTGTGTTTCCAGATGTGCACTGCTGTGGCTTACACCACCTCTGTGCACTCTTTTTCAGAAGGGCAGCTGAATCCTCTGCAAGTACATAAGGCACACAATAATGCCTCACTTTTGTCACCACTAATAGCAGTGGTAGTGCTGCCACCAAAAAGTGTGTCCTTTCCCAGGAAAAGTGTCTGAAGACCTCTTTAAGCCCTGCCCCATGTCACAGACCAGAAGTTGTCTGTTAAATTACACATGATCAGTCTCCATCATGTGATTTATTAAAGACATATTCACCTGGAAAAAATGGGAAAAAAGCCAGAAACTTCGAGCAACAGGAAAATCCCCAGCACCTGCAAAAAGAGGAGTAAATGAAAACTTACTTTGCTTTTCTGCCTTTTCCATTAGTTCATGCAGCTGTTCCAGATTTCTGTAATCTTTAAACTAGTCAGTTTAAGAAAAAAAGGAGAGTGGCACACTCATTTTCCCCAACGTTGTTGTGCAAGCTGTCTTCAGTTTTCTTCTTTCTTGCAAAACTCCCCAATTACATTTTCAGCTAAGTATTTCTCCATATAACAATATTTAATTTCACTTGCCATATTCACTTCATCAGTATAAATTAAGTAAACAATTGTCTTACCTTCATATTAGATGAAATAGTCAGATATCCAGCAATTACCAGGGAAAATGCACCTCCTCTCAATCCAGCAGCCAAAAGGAGTCAGTCTGTCTGCTACTGTAGATTTCTTCTCACTCAGTCTTGTTATTCTGCTTTTCATTCCCTAAAAAGGCTGAATATTGCAGAGGAATTTGAATCTTAACCCATCTAGTCCTCTCCAGGGACACAGCTTGCTTTGGGAGCTGCTCAGTGCTTTTAAGACACATAAATCAAGGCTTGGATGTACTGACTGGGGCTGGCACAGAGTTGTGAAGAGCACTTACTGGAAGAACAATTATCTTTTCCGTATCTTCTGGCTTATAGTTTCCTTCATCTGAACAAGACTTTTCATAGTGCTTATGTCCACTCCTTAGAACTTAGTAACCTCAGTGTCAATTTAGCTAAGCTAAAGCCTGACTTTCCAGGTTTAGCAACTATGAATCTCTTTGATAATGTAATTCAAACACATTCATCATTTCTGTACATATTTTACCACTTTTGATCAAAATCCTCATGGCCCTACTATGTTTTATGACCAATTGTGCAACATTGTCAGTGGTCATTTGCCTATGAAGGAAATTGTTAAAATCAAGTTAATCCCTTCAAAAGTTGGCCCAGATCATGGGATTTCTGAAGAATATTTTACCTCTACAGACATATGTCATGACCTTGCAGTTAGCTGTTCGAATGTCTTAGACAGCAATTTCACTTTCTGCAAGTACCTCATTAACTATAGTAACCATCAGGACAGAGAGATATTGTAATTTGCTCACAAACAAACATGTAAATATACATAAAAGAGGATGAATACAGATAGCAAAGAAGGTATGCAAGTTGGTCATGGTCTGGGCTAAAAGGTATAATATTCAAATGAGTTTATATTGCTGGAATGTCTTCTTGCAAGAAGCATTTCAGCAAGACAAAAATGATGCTTTGGCAGATGTTATATAATAGTTCTTTTAAGACAGATTTCAGGTACCTTAGCCTAAAGCATTCATCTTCTTTCATTTGGAAACAGGATCCTGCTTTTTATTGATCTTGGCTTCAGGAGTAACAAACACAAGAAGACTGAACCGTTAAGGTGCAAACCAGAGTGAGGTTTGAGCTGGACTTGTTTCACTCCTAGGACTGCAAGTCCACAGGTCCGGCAGCACTTTACTGGTTTGCCAGGAGTGGGTGTTCAGTCTCCTCTAAAACAGTGGGACTGTGAATGGTTGATTCTTCTTTCACTTCACAGGGTACTTAAAGTTATTTTTTTTCTATCTAGCACTTAGGCTCTGGACCATTTAGATGGTTTCCTTCTTTTGTGTGTTATTAATACTTAAGGCAATATACAATTGCATGATGATCTACTTATATTGCAATTTTGTGACAAGGGACTATGCAGAACCCAGAACAGTCCTAGGCCAACTGATAGACACTTTTACAATATCATGAATTACAGTAAAAGGCCTGAATAAGGGAGCTCCCTAGTTACTTCCCTTGACTGCATGGCGGCAACGGACATAGTGGAACTTACAGAGAAGAGAGGGCTGATTTTCCTTTAGCATGAGTGAAAATGTCAACAATCCACTAGCCATTTTGCAGTTAAAAATGTCTTTTATCATAGCAAGTTTAATTTCTTGCTAAACATTTCCACTGTCTATTCAGAAATAAGCTGTCTTTAGGCCTAAAAATGATGGTTTTGGGGAGTAAAAAAGGAGTAGTCAGAGAGATACAGAAAGATACCTATAAGGCAAGATGTTTTTTGTCTTGTACCAAATGATAAATCTAGCACAAGAATGATTAATGCAATGCTTCACTTGTTGGGTTAATGATATCCTGCCTGATCTAGGAACAGCATGAAATTGTATTGTCTGTATTCTACTTCACACTAAGGTCAGCCAGAATATAATTACATCAGTGATATTTCCCTGTAGACTTTCAGTCTTTTATAGGATTGATGCTAAGGTTACTCAACAGTTTACCAAGCTTTAAATAGTCTTGTGTCTTCATTGTCCAATTTCATTATGTATTACAGCCCCAAAGACAGTCTGTGCTCTGTGACTGCTGCAAATGCCAAGGATCCAGTGTCAACTAAGTACAGAAATAACATATTGTCTTTATAGCTTTACATTGTGAAATTCACTTGGAGAGTTTTGGGACATTTCTCTTTGCTAACACAATCTCACTTTGTTTTTAAAGCATTTTAATTGCCTGTTTTCTTTAATGTATTTGTCACATTTCAAGGATTAATGACAATGCCTTGGGATATGTCTCTATGAAATATGTCAAATAGAATTAATGCTGTGCTAACTGTAATTCAAATTATTCTCTCTCAAGGCACCTCATAGAAGGATATTGCCTTACATACTGAAATTCACATGTTGCAGAAACTGCGTCAAACAAATAAGATCTAGGAGAGCTCTGGTTTGAATTAACTAGGTTGAAAGAGAAGAGGTTATGTTATTACAATTCAAAATTTAGAGACATTTAGTAGCATATAGGCAATCAGGCTTCTACAGCACAGACATTCCAGCCTGGCTGTACACAAAGGCTGGGCAAACAAATAACTACTAATCTTTAGAGTTAAGTTCTGATCTTAGGACACAAGACATAGTGAAAATACTTTTCAGCTTGAAACTGCTCGAAATGTTTTTTTGCTATTCTGTTTTTACCACTTCTTCCCCTGTTTTCTCTTCCAAGCCTCATCACGTGTTCCTTCTGCACATCTATGCTGGCTTTTGCACACTTCATAGAAACATAGAATCACAGAATCCTAGAATCCTTAAGGTTGGAAAAGACCTCTAAGATCATTGAGTCCAACTGTTAGCCTAACACTGCCAAGTGCACTGCTAAACCATGTCCCTAAGCACCTCATAAATGTTTTTTGAACACATCCAGGGATGAAGAGTCCACTACTTACTTGGACAGCCTGTTTCAATGCCTAACAATTCTTCAGTGATGAAATTATTACTAATATCCAAACTAAATCTCCCATGGTGCAACTTGAACTCATTTCCTCTTGTCCTGTCACTAGTTACCTGGCAGAAGAGACTGAACACCACCTCACTACAACCTCCATTCAAGCAGTTGTAGAAAGAGATAAGGTTGCACCTGACCCTCCCCTTCTTCCAGACTAAACAAACCCAGCTCCAGCAGCAGTTCCTCAATAAAACTTGTCCCCTAGACCTTTCACCAGCTTCATTGCCCTTCTTTGGACATGCTCCAGCAACTCAGTGTCTTTCTTGTAGTGAACACAGTATTTGAGGCATAGCATCACCTGTGCCAAGTACATGGGCATCATCACTTCCCTACACCTCCTGGCCACACTACTTCTGATACAAGCCAGGATGCTGTTGACCTTCTTGGCCAGTAGGGTACACTGCTGGCTCATGTTCAGCCAGATGTCGACCACCACCCCGAAGTTTGTTTTCGCTGGGCAGCTTTCGAGCCACTCTTCCCTAAGCCTGCAGAGTTGCTTGATGTTGTTGTAACCCGAGTGCAGGACCTGGAACTTAGTCTTGTTGAACCTTATCCCATTGGCCTTAGCCCATCAGTCCAGTGTGTCCAGATCCCTCTGCACAGCCTCCCTACCCTGAAGTAGACCAACACTCCTGCCCAACTTGGTGTCTTCTGTAAACTTAGTGAGGATGCACTCAATCAGCTCACCTAGATTGTTGATATAGATATTAAACACTCCCAAACTAGATGCAATATTCCAGGTTGGGTGTCACGAGAGCAGAGTAGAGGGGGAGAATCACTTCCCTTGACGTGCTGACCATGCTCCTCTTGATGCAGCCCAGGACAAAATTCTAGCTGGGCTTTCACCTTTCTAATTTTCTCCCTGCAACACCTTAACACTATCCTTATAGTCTTCTTGAGTTGCCTGCACCTTCTTCAAAGTTGGTAAAATCATTCACGTACTTTTAGTAAGATAAAATCACTCACATATGCTCTTGAATCATAGTTGAGTGACACATGGAGGTAAAATGATAGAAGAGATATACCCAGGGAAGCATGTAATTTTGTTATGGCTTTACTCTTGGAGGCCCCTTACAAAATCAGAGCACCTCAAAGTTATGCCTGGGAGGAATCTCAGAAGACCATCCACCCTATTTGCTTTGCCTCTACGAGGCATTTCAGAAAAACATTTGCCCAGTCTTTTCTTAAGGACTCCAGAACCTGCCCAAGGAAAACTAAGTTCAGTGCTTTGCACTCCATACCAACACAAAAATTTTCCTAATGAGTAATAAAAATACTTTCTGCTGCAATGTAAGGGCAACACTGTTAGAAGCTTGGCCTTTCCACCTAGAATGCAATGCAGACTACGATTCCAGACTGACAGTTCAAATGTTTTTTGTGCATTTCCAGTGAAATTTTTGTTCTAGACATGTGTGTGCACAATTTTGTATAAATAACGCAAAAAAGGTTTAAGACAACAGTATAAAACAAAACAAGACTGATAGGGGTTGTTTTTACCAAAATAATACTAGCAAGACAAGGATATTTAGTTGTTATACAATCATCAAGAGAAGAAAATGGTTGTCACCTAGTAAAGGATCTTGTGGCTTTCTCCTGTGCACCCTTCTTGGTGTTTAGCCCAAATTGCTATGTAGTCACCTCTGCAAGCCTAAGGCTAGCAAAAATCCCCTCTGAGACTTACTGCTTTGATGCAAGACTGCACTACATCCCCATAATGTATCTAAGTGTAAGCATTAAAAAAAAACAGGGGAAGTTTAAAATTCTGAATTATGTTGTTTCACTGTCTAACTAGTGTGTCCTGGAAGGTATGTTGTTCCTCCAGATGGATGGAACAAAAAACAAAAAAAATTTGGTAGGGTTTCTCTTAAATTCTGGCATTGGTTTCTATGTACTACATATGAGGTCATATTTTGTGCTGGTTATTATGGAAAAGAAGAGTTTCAATGCATGGGTCTGTAGCTGTGACAAAGAGGCTCTTCCCTTCCAGTTCAGGACTGGTATATGATGCAAAAGTATCAAAAGTATTTTTTGTATAGGTTTTATTATACAGAGAGTTTTTGTATTTTTTAATCATTTCCAGTGTATTTTAACAAGCAATTTCACTTAGTAACACCTGTTTAATTTTCTTCTATCCCTTTTCATCTTAAACAAGTATAAAACCTTTTGAATTATTAGTTGCAAGAGCAACAGCCTGTTTCATAACCATTGGTCTTTGCTCATATTTTCTGTTACTGTCATAGAGATTTAAAAACTACACAGACAATATGTTTTCAATTTATTAACCTATTTTACCGTTACTGTTTATAAAGATTTTACCGAGTTTAAATGAAAGGTTTAGTTGAACTATACTGCCATCTTGTGGTGATCGATATCTCTGGCTGAAATTCAGACATTGAATTTAGTTTTCTAAAGAATTCGGATACTACACAAATCAAGCTATGTTTCAAGTGGGTGCTTGTTAACATATATTCAGTGTAATTTCTTCCCCACTAATGCCGGCAGAGGTGTCTACCTCTGCAAATGAAGATGATACGCAGAAACAAAGACATCCAAACCCACCCTCAGAAAATGTTGCCCTTTAATCCCTCAGGTTCTCCTGCATCCTTCCTGAGACATTGTTACCTTGATCAACACAATCGACATCTAAGAGGATACTAAAAAGCACCCCTTCAAACTGGGAGATCCCATTAAATAAAGACTTCAGCTTGCCTGCACCTCTGAGGATAATTGGTATCAAGCACTGACTCTTGAAACTTCACTCTTCTTATGCTTGGAAGTCATCCTCACTGGCTACACATGTGATGTAAGATGACATTAGATTGAAATTCCTTGGGCATCAGTCTTGCATGTGACACATGCAAGTCAAATATGCTTTAGCAGTTCTCAAGTTCACAGAACCAGTAAAACTGCTCTAATTTTTAGAGCAAATCTCACCATAGTCACATGAGGTACTGTATGTCTGTACTGCACCCTGGTGAAGGTGTGATGTAGCAGCATTATACCAAACCTTTGTGCAAAACAAATGCCACTGAGGTTATTTGATGGTCATATATACCTCTTTCTCTTTGGCCTAGCTAGCCCTGATTTTGGTCTCTCTGTCCCTGAGCTAGACTTATCCTGTAAGGCTGCTCTGCTTTAGCTATGGGAAGGACTGGAAGCTGGTGATTCTCCTAATCCCCAGAGAAAAGCCAGGGCAGAGCAAAGAGATCAGGAAGGTCTGCAGGCTTTAGGTGGGATCTGCTTGAGGCAGAGGTGCTTGTACCCTAGAGAAATGAAGGAAAAAAATGGAGCATTTTGCTTCGGTTTTTCAACCCCAGTCAGACTGGACAGGCTGCAGAATATGGTGCTATGGGATACAGAAATGCAGTCACAGTATTCACAAAACCCTGACCTAGATGCTTGTTAGGATGAGTGCTTGCTGGAATGACAAATTTATTTCTCCCATCACCAGACCTGGCTGGGCTGAAAGTGTTCTGTGAAAGCTGTGACGGGATAACGGCTGTAGTGACAGATTGATGTTTCCTACAACAGGAAGGCAGTGCTGAAATCCAGACATGTCTCTTTCTAAATTTTTGACTACTTCCTGTGCATCAAAGAAGAAGTATGAATTAGCCAATGCTAAATTTAGGCTGATGCCATTCAGCAGGTGCCAGTACCTCAGCCTACAGGTGTAGTTCAGGCTGTGTACAGGCTGGAGTTCACGACCCATAGTGCTAACCTGCACTGGTGCTGACCTTTTGGGATTGTGCTGGATCAGCCACAGCTCTGCCCATTCTCTACCCTAGAAGCACCCCGTGTTCCTGAATACTAAAGAGAGCTGCATGACAGTACCAAAAATCTGTCTTTCCTGACAGGTTTGAAGACATAAAAGAACAAGATTATTTTCAACCCACAAAACCCAAGAATAATTCTTCTGGCGGCATATCCTTGCAGGCAGTCAAACCAACATACTTCCTTTGGAGGCTGTTGCCATGGCATCTGTCCAATGTCTTCACAGCATCTTCCAGATTTCTGAAATCTAATAAGAAAGAAAAAGGAAAGGAGGCACTAGTCAAAAGACATTGCTGGGAGAAATATGACTCCAGTCCAGCCTGTAGGATGCATTCGTACTGTTTGAGTTAATTGAAATTATTTTTTGTATGACATTTCATCCATAAGACACTGAGATTTCTCTTTTGTTTTTTGTCAAGGAAGACAGCATTGTTATAAAAATATTTTCATTAAGTCAATCAGCGCAAAATACATTTTACCTAATTCCAGCCACCTACATGCCTAGCCTAAGGGGGTTGTCTAGGCTTCTGCTAGAATTAATGGAAGGAGATGGGTTCCTTTCAAGGATGACTTTTCCAGCCTACTTTAGACATCTAATATAAAATGTGATGATTTAACCTTTTGAACCATTTATCTCTCTCCTTTACACCAGGACCACAGATGGACAAAATGTTGGGACTTTCAGGTGAGGTAAAATGAAAATAAGGAAATACCTCAGGCCTTATATGATATTTCAGTGGTATAAATTACATGAACCAGCTGAGTGAACAGCCTGGGCCACAACTTTGTGTGTCCGGAAACAATGTAGCCAAAATCAAAATGGCTTTTTGACCCATTCCTTCAACGTTAGCAGAGGTCAGAAGCCTCCCAGCACAGAAATTAGCACCAAACAACCTCAGCAGCAGGCTGCACCCAGGAAATGAGTGTGGATAAATTAACACTGAGACAACCGTTCCAGGCTGGTTTGTCCAGCAGTGAAAATGCAGTAGTTGGGCACAGCTTTGCTGCTTTGGGGGCTGTGCCATGGGACAAGCACTTTTCCTGGATAGTGACCTCCATGTTAACAGGAGTTCAACTGTCCACAGATTGTGGGAGAGGGTTCCCCACAACTTGCTACCTCGTGGCAGACCCAGATAGCTGCATTTTGAAATAACTGCTGTTTTAGACAGTAAACCCAAAGCAGAAGGACATCTAGCCTGCCAGATAGATACATACTTTTATCAAGACCTGTTAGGCAAGGTTATATGATTCGACAATAATGAATAAATAAACTTCCTTTATCATCAATTTCTGACTGATACAATGAGGTGTTGAACTGGTGATGCGATTTCTTCAATTTCTCTCTGTACATGTTATTTCCCCAAAATTAATTATTTTCTGATAAAACTGCGTATAGATTGTGAGTCTACTGAAGATGTGTGATAGGCTGGCACATTAGAATTTAAATGTTGTATCTGAATAAATTGATTTTGCCTTAATGGTGTCCACTGTGATGATTTTGACTGCAGGCAGACGGCCACACAGCATCTGGAGGGCAGGGGGAGGCACGACAGGGACAAGAAGAGAGCACAAGAGAAGTTGCTGACTCTTTAAGGCAGCTCACTTTGAAAGTTATGTATTACAGCCAATGGTACCCTGTTCCTGAACTTCACTTATGAAAACCATTTCCAGTTAAAGCTTAAGCAGGCCAGGACTTGACTTTGCAGCCTGAGCAGAGCTGTAGGCCCCTCTGCACAGTAGCACTAGCATTACTGCAAAGCAGCAGCATCCGAGTTAAAAATTATGTCAGAACAGTAGCTTCGGTGCATTACACGTTTTATTTACCAGGCAGGGCCAAATTTACATAATTCCTAGCCCTTATTTTCAGACGCGGACAGATCACAGCCTAGGACTGTGACACCCCATCTACCAGTTTTGACATGCTGTCACGAAGGACAACAGAGCTTTCAGGGCCTGGGGCTCCGAGGGTCTCACGTAAGACACAAGGGCCCAATGTGACTGCCTGCCCCCGCAGGCCACAGTACGTGACAAGCCCACGACACGGAAGTGTTCGCCAGCGGAGCCGGGCCGCACCCGGAAGCGCTTGCTGGCCTATAGCGGAAGCGGGGCGGGGCTCGGTCTCTTTGGTGCTGGCGGCCGGGGAAAATGGTGAGTCTAATGACGGGGGCTTGAGCTATCTGCCACCATCGGCCGCCATCCACTGCCAGGCCGGGCCTAGCAGGGCCGTGGCTTTCACCTGAGGTCTGGGGCGACCCTGCGCTCTGCTGTGGCCGGGGTCGGCAGTAGGACAACACTCCGTGGCGGCCGCTGAGGCGCCGGGGCCTAAGGGCCTGGCGGCAGGCGCTGCCGCGGCTGTCTGGGGTCGGGGCGCGGAGCGTCTCGTCTTAGGCGTGAAGAGCGCGCGGAGTGCGGGGCCGTGCTGCTGTCCAGGTGTCTCGGGGATTCGCTCTGGGGTTTTCTCTGTGCCTGCTGCTGGCTTGGGCGCTCTCTCCAGCCGAGGCATCCGTGCGGATAACGTAGCAAGAGGGAGTTCAGTCCCGGAGTCTCTTGTGGGCGCGTGGATGATCCACGTGCAGCAAATAGCTTTTCCTCAGGAAAGAGTAGTTTACTATTCATAAGTGGTGAGTTTGGAGGTGTCCCAGGGGGGCGGGTGTGGAATGGTGTGAGGAAATTATTTCTAAAAATGGAAGCTACCTGTACGAAAAACTGACTTGGTTTTTCAGTGTTCCGTGTGCTTCCAACATATTTAATGGTCTTAGTGGATTTATGCGTATTTTTTAGAGGAGCTTATTTTACTTATGAGTTGCAAGCACTAGTGGTAGTTCCAGTATGCCATGTCTTGAAATGCTTTTCAGACGAAGGGTACATCGTCATTTGGTAAGCGACGAAATAAGACGCACACCTTGTGTCGTCGATGTGGGTCCAAGGCGTACCATCTGCAAAAATCCACCTGTGGGAAGTGTGGCTACCCTGCTAAGCGTAAGAGAAAGTGTAAGTAACGAAGTTTTAGCTCATTTGGGTTTAAAACTGTTTCTTTGTCTTCCTCAGTAATGTGACTTTTTTCCAACCAAGGAGGAATACTGTTGTCATCTTGCAGGGTTTGAAGCTTTTTTTAGAAATAATGCTAATTTAGGTATAATTTAGATAATGTGGAGTATTACTGCACAGAATTTAACTTAATTTATAGGGGTTTTTTTGCTCTGTCAGATTGAGTAATTATGCTGTACAAATGTAATGTGCAACTTAATTATTTGGTGCAGATGAGTAATGGTAACATGCATGTTTTAGACAACTGGAGTGCAAAGGCTAAAAGACGCAACACCACTGGTACTGGTCGCATGAGGCACCTGAAAAAAGTCTACCGTCGATTCAGGTATAACATTTTATTGCATACTAGTGTTGTGCGAAATCCTGCTAAGGTAGCATTTAATTTTAAAATACATTGTTCAAAGTTAACATTTTTATTTGTTTATGATGCATAAAATTGGCAGCAGGTTCCTTTGGGAATAAAATCCATGCTACTACACCTCTATGACAAGTTCTGGTGTTTCTGTTAAGTCTAGATAGTACAGAACATAGATAAAAATGCCCACATTTAAGAAGATATGCTTTGCATAGTATTGCTTCTGTGTGGGAGTCAGTTAATTGCCAGTTGCACTAAAGTGTAGGGGTTTTCAGACGAATCTTGAAATGCGGTCCTGTCCCCTTGTGCCCACAAAAAGTACAGGACCGGAATAACTTAAGTAGCCACTCTTAACTTGGAGTTCAGTTAGTACTAAGTAGCTTTAACATTGGATTTGAAGTTACAGGTTTCTAAGAGTTGTTACAGAACTTTGAATTATACTTATGATGTAATGGTGGGAACTCATTAATGTGAGTGCCGTTAAACTCGTTAAGATTTTCTTTTGTATTACTTCCATGTTCTAAAATTGCATTCTGTAGCTTCTGGCATAATACCCAAGAAAACTGGATGAAAAACACCAAGCAAGGCTCATGTTGTAATAAGGTAGACTGTATTTAATAGTGACAGGTAGGGGTCTTCTAAGTCCAAGACCTGACTGTAATTGAAAAATCTGTTCATTTATCTGTTTTGGTCTTTCACAGCAGCAGCCAGAAATACCTTATAGCATGCAGCTGTGCCTTGCTTTCCACTCAGTGTTGCTGAAGTAGAAATGTTATACCCAAAAGCGAGACTGGGGCTGTCTCTTCTCTTGTAATGTCTGTTAATCTTTGGCTGGAGGCATAGAGGACTTGAGTGAAATTGACTTCCACTTCAGAAACATGAAATCTTTTGCTGAGTTACTTAGAAAGGACATAAAGTAAGACCTGCCTTGCGCAAGTATACTGTATCTGGTACAGTCTTGCAGTGTTGATTCAGTTACTGAAGTCTTCCATTTGAAGACATCAAATTAGTTTCAGCAGAAATGTGAAAACCATACTGCTTATTCCAAACACTTGTTTCTTACTAAAAATGCCTGAGTACATGAGCTGTGTAGTGGTTTCACTGTGTTACAGAGATAAGCTGACAAACTTGATCTGTAGCCTTACTTGTCAAAAAAAAAAAACAGCAGCAGGAATCATCCTTTTAGAAAGTGATAACCATATTTCTACTTGCAGGAATGGATTCCGTGAAGGAACCACACCGAAGCCCAAGAGAGCAGCTGTTGCAGCCTCTAGTTCATCATGAAGACTCATCTATTTGTTAAAATAAATGTTCTTCTTCAGGAAATATGTCACTTTTTATATGTTTTACTTAAGTGAAACACAAGTTTCCTGAAAATACATATATTTACACTGGTTTTTGATGGTATGTGTTGAAGCAATTCATTTTAAACAATCCTTTAATTGGCTTGTCATTTGATAATCACCTCTGCCTTGAAAAGGACTTTTATCTCTACACTGAACCTAAAAACGTTTGCCTTTGTTAATCAGAAGAACTAACTCACAGGAGAAATGGAATGTTGGCAGTATGGACTTGTCCTGCTTGCCTGTGAGTTTCGTTGTGCCCTAGCATAGAGAGTCATAATTCTATCTTAAAGACAGTAACTTGAATAATGTCTCTTCTGTTCTGGGAGGCAGTAGTTAAAGAGAGGTTTCCAGTCTTTGTCTTTTTTCACGGCTCTGGGGCACTGAAAAGCCTGAGAAATTATTGCTTATTCAATGGGTCATTGCTGCTTGGGCGACAAGAAACTGCTGAGTCTGAAGCACGTGTACTGACACACTCAAAGGGATTGGAGATCTGCTGTAGTTGGGAGAGAAGTTCACAGAATCATTACGGTTGGAAAGGACCCTCAAGATCATCTAGTCCAGGGGTCCTCAAACTTTTTAAACGGGGCCGGTTCACTGTCCCTCAGACACTCTCGGGGGCCGGACTATAGATGGTTAAAAAATGAACAAATTCCTATGCACGCTGCACATATTTTATTTGTAGTAGTACACAAAAAGAAGGAAAAAGTTGGCTGGACCTCGCAGTCCAGAGGCTGCCGACTGAGCTTGCCCGGCAGAGGAGATGTCCGCGGCTCTCACCCGCTGCGCATCGCAGAGGAGGACGGGGCGGCGGCGGCGCGGTGGTAGGCAAGAGGCGCCCCCTGGGGGAGGCAGGTCGACGACGAGGCGCTGGTTCCAGCCCAGTCCCGGCGGGTGCTTGGGGGCTGCGGAAGTCATCTGGGGCTGCTTGGTTTCCCCCCAACCCCCGGCGGGGAGGGGGTTCTGTAAATACCGGCGGGCCGGATTGAGGACCCCTGATCTAGTCCAACCCATCCCTACACTACTCTTATCCCTAAATCATTCCCCGAAGAACCACATCTATCCTCTTCTTAAAAACCT
>VWZX01006588.1:861-14432 GCA_013399015.1 Galbula dea
CTGTCAACTCTCCCTTCATTCACCCCTGGACAGAGCTCAATACATTCTAGTTACTCTCTCACGTAAAGACCAACTCCCCCACCATGCCCTGTAGATCTGTCTTTCCTGAAAAGGACATAGCCATCCATGGCCACATTCCGGTCATGAATGCTGTCCCACCATGTCTCTGTAATTGCCACCAGATCATTACTACTTGACCGCACATGGATTTCTAACTCCTCCTGTTTATTCCCCATGCTGCATGCATTGGTATACAGGCATTTCAGGGAGCAAGCTGAGCATGCCAATTTTAGTGGAGCAGAACCTCATCAGAGGTCAATCAGGCAGCATGGCATTAAGAAGCTGTTGATCAAAGAAGCATGAAGCTGTAGCATGTCGGTATAGTCATTCTAGATGTTCAGTGATATGAGAACATCTGGTGGTTCATACTCTGAGCTGAGTTATGTTGCACCTCATTAATGGTGTATTGATTCAGTTGTATTTTCCTGAGCAAAACTCTAAAATTGAGATATGAAAGCATTTACAAAGGGGAAGAAAAGAAAGAGTACCTATAAATATAGTTTTCAAAGGAATTTTAATTAGATGATCTGCATGATAAAGCTAATGCAAAGGATATGGCCTTCCAGAAAGAATTTATATTTATTACGAAACTCTGGTCACTTCTGCATCAAGTATCTGAAGAGCTTAACAGTGAAAACAAATGTCATACTGATGTGTGTTAACAAGCTAACTGAACTGATGATAAAATAGATACTACCTTGGAGTATGTATATGCCAAGATTATGAGCTCTAACAGTAAAGGTGCATTAAATGCCACGTATCACACTTTGTGTTTGCAAGGGTAAATATTCTGTTTAACAGGCATGTAACAACGTGTTGCTGAGAGCAGGTGCATTTGATGATAATAAGTTAAGATTTGTAGTCAATGGCTTTTGTTGCTATTATAAAGAGAGTCTGAACATCAACAAACTGAAGCTTCTATACACTGTAAAGAAGTAGTTGGCAACCTCTAGGTTAGTGTTTCTGTTGGTTTTTTTTCCTGCTGTATAACTTCATCTAACAGTAGTAAAAAAAAAAGTGTCAGGTTTTGACAATGCTTATTCCTGTACAAACTTGGAAGGGTGCTTGGTCTACATTTCAATACCACAGGAGTTTTATCAAGGATACAATACATTTAAACTCCAGTTAATCTGTGCAAAATAAACACTTAAGAATTATTAGTAAGGTAAATTATTTTAGTGTTCATAGACTCCTATTTATTCATGAAATCATTAAAAGGCACTCTAGGACTGAAAATATGTTTTCAAGAGCTATTGTCATTCTAATCCTAATGAATACCATGCAAGGTATTTTGAATGCTTTTTCTCTTTTTTTTTTTTTTTTTTTTTTTTTTTAAATTACCTTGAGTACAAGAGCACAAGAAAAAAAACTCAAGTAGCCAAAACCAGCAAGAAAACAAAAAAAAGTACAATCTTTTCTTTTGCTTAAAAAAAACCCCAAAACATGAAAACCTCAAACAATGGTTTCCTGCAGCTTACCAGGAAAAGGACCCTCACTGTAGGGTTGCTTCGGTTTTTGGCATGAACATGACCTCATTCATTTCCAACGGCCAGTAAGATAATTGAGTTCACTGCTATGGAAATAAGCTCATTGTTGGTAATACACTCTGGCTTCCACTCACTTTAAAAAATACCTTTTACAATCAAAAAATTGTTTTAATTATAAGAAAAAAAAATATGGCAAATTAGTAACTGTTTCATCAGATTTTTGATCCAGTGACCTCATACAAAAATTGAGCTATAAAGGAAGCGTAAGGTGCAGAAAACTAAGAGATTGCTAAAATGTTTTGGTATTAAGGTGGTTGATTCAGGCATCTTATGACACTGCATAGGACTTGTTAATTCCAGCTTTACACTATCATTTTCAGGTCATGTGAGGCATTTTCATCTGACTCTTCTTCTTTTAAAGGGACAGAGATTTTATTTCTGGATTTAATCTATGCTAAATTCAACAGTTTTAGTAAGACTCACTACTAGCAAGAAACTCTTTTCTTTGTTCTAAACAGCCCATGACAGGCTACCCTCAAGAAATACAGAGAAGGCTGGAGAAGTCTTTTTTGGCTGAAACCCTCTGATAGTTTCACCTGAGATGGGAGTGCAATAGACATTGTGAAGATAGTGTCAACACAAGTGTTAAGGAATTGCGTTCTGGCAGCTTACAGATAGTGAGATGAGAACAAAAGATTTGGTATCAAGTTGTATCATGTCTGATAAAAAATCCATTAAAAGACATCCTGACATGAACATCTTATCTAGTTGTACACTAACTTTTCAACCAACTTTTACTTGCCATTTTTTTTATCTGACCATGTTCTGTCTCTGTTCTGTTGGCTTTTTTCCTAGTAGTCTAGCAAATTTATTGCAATCATATTAAATAGGGTCAACGAATTAGATTAATTCATTTTCAGAAGGCCAAGAATAAACTTATTAGTTTCCCAAATAGACTTCTAATTTGAAGAACCCATGAACTTCGTGCAAAATATAACTTCTTTTTTCTAGTCTGGAAAATGGATCCACATATCACAACTAGGTCATTTTAGTAAGATATGACAAAATCAGACTTCATTGCATAGATATAACAAGAAAATTCATCAGAGCTGGGAAAAATCTCATTTTATTTGTAAATATGCGTATCAAAAGTTTAGAAAATCTATCTAAAATTTTTTAGGTAAAACTATTATGTTCTGCCTGAAGATGCCAGACAAAATTTGAGCCCATTATAAGTCCTTGAAAACCAAATTACATTGCACTGAATTAGTTTTAAAATTGCTTTATATTTCAAGTGTGAGACTTGGCTTTACACAAGGTTTTTCTTCTATTTTTTTTTTTTTCCCCCCCAGATACTTTAGTTTCGCTGTGGCAGTTGTCTTGGAACAGTCAAGTTTGCAGTAGCAGTGTTCATCAGGGCAGAAAATCCTTTGGCCTTTTTCCACCAGCACTGCAGACTGGTCTGTGACAGCTACAGAAGAATGGCTGATGGGGTGCTTCGTCCCTCTTGAAATGTCAGGATTTTCATCTTGATGGAAAGCTTGTGTTTGGTCAGTTGATTCTGCTTTTCTCAGAAGTAATGATGGGTGGTGAATGGGGAAAATGTAAGAGAAAAGAGGGGAAAAACCCTAGCACAACACTACAGGGGTCTGTAAAATGTCCACTTAAGAAACTATAAGACTTCAGATTCTGTCAAGGATTTAGGGAAAAAAAAAATCATTACAGATGCTCAGGCAGCATTCATTTTATTTTTATTAGCTGAGAAATATCTCTAGGGATTGCATGCTCTCCTTCTCAAAAGCAGATAAATGGTTCTATTAAAAATGATGTTCTTTGTTCATAGCTCTGTAACATCAGACCATTCTATGAACCTACAGAAACTGTAAACAGAAAAAAACAAGAGAGTGAATTTCTTCCTCAAACCTTGTACAGGTGGTTATATTTGTCTTTGGTGATTTACAAACATGAAAGGAAGTTTATACATATAAAGAATACTGAGGAATAGTGGCAGCACATTTTTCTTTATTTACTTTAAGAGTTAGACATACTGAAAACTGCTATCTGAAATATCTTTGTTTTTTAAGATTAAAGGAAATTAAAAACTTGAATGTATATTTTATTTTTTAATTTATGCTCTCAAAAAACTAAAAAAAAAATAATCTAGAATGTCAATTCAAAATTAAAATGTCTATAGATTAAAAAATAATTCTTTCTTTGTAGTTACATATTACGAATTACATAATTTTTATTTTGTCTAACCAACCAAACTAACTTCTTTCCATGTTTTTTTTAGCAAAAATATTTTTGAAAGAAACTTTGGAAAGACATAAGCACAGTTTTGTAACTGTGCAGTAGACAGACATCATATGCCGTGTAATAGTCAAAACACAACATAATTTAAATACAGAGCCCTGACTCTTCAGCATATTTGTTGCTAAGGTTTGTTTTGAACTTAGATAACAAGGCATATGACTCTGGTTAGTGTAATACTTTTTGACATGTGTGTGGAGCTTCCATGAAATTAACAAAAACAAAGCACAGACATCTAAAGCTAAAAGTAAGTTTTAAAGACCAGATGTAAACCTCACTAAACTCAGTGGAAGTTTTGACTTAAATGAGCTTTGGATTAATGCCAAGAGATTATTTTACAAACAGCTATCCAAGCATTATCAGGACACAAAATAAGCGTTTCCATACAATTTTTTTTGTAATAAACAATTTTAAAAGTAAACTGATAAGATATTGTTGAGATGGAAGCAGATTTGCGTGGAATTTCCTTTCCTTTAAGGAAAACATAAGTTTGATTCTGCAGAAGATGTGATTTTGTTAGTTTCAAGCATTAGTTATACACAAAACACTAACGGATGGCTTAAGAAACTGAGCCAAGAACATAGATCAAGGAGATATCTCTTGAAGCTGTCATTTTGCAGACTCACAAAATAGTAAGTGGAGAAATGCCAAACCCACAAAGCTGCAATCACGCTATGAACTTCTCTGAAGTTCAAGGTCACTTCAGCTGAGGTTTAACTAAGTCCAGCCCTCCAAGTAGCTCATTTGTTTCTCATACAACATTTGAATCACAGAATCACAGAATCATTACAGTTGGAAAGGACCCTCAAGATCATCTACTCCAACCGATAGCCCTACACTACTCTTATCCCTGAATCATCCCCTGAAGAAACACATCCATCCTCTTAAAAACCTACAGGGATGGTGACTCCACCACCTCCCTGGGCACCCTATTCCAATATCTCACCACTCTTTCAGTAAAGAAATTCTTCCTAATATCTAATCTAAACCTACCCTGGCTCAGCTTAAGCCCATTCCCTCTAGTCCTGTCACTAGTCACAAGGGAGAAGAGGCCAACACCCGCCTCCCTAGAATGACCTTTCAAGTAGCTGAAGAGAGCGATAAGGTCTCCCCTCAGCCTCCTCTTCTCCAGGCTAAACAAGCCCAGCTCCCTAAGCCTCTCCTCATAAGGACTGTTCTCCAGACCCCTGATAAGCTTAGTTGCCCTTCTCTGCACCCTCTCCAGTACCTCAATGTCTTTCCTAAACTGCAGTGCCCAAAACTGCACACAGTACTCAAGGTGTGGCCTCACCAGTGCCGAGTACAGTGACAAGATCACCTCCTTGCTCCTGCTGGTCACACTACTCCTGATGCAAGCCAGGATGCCATTGGCCTTTTAGCCACCTGGGCACACTGCTGGCTCATGTTCAGCTGGGTGTCAATCAGCACCCCCAGGTCCTTCTCTGCTGGGGAGCTCTCCAGCCACTCTTTCCCAAGCCTGTAGCACTGCTGGGGGTTGTTACGACCAAAATGCAGGACTCTACATTTAGCCTTATTAAAACTCATCCCATTGACCTTTGCCCATCTATCCAGCCTGTCTAGGTCCCTCTGCAGAGCCTGACTACCCTCAAGCAGAATTTGCTGGTTTAGGGACCTAATCATAAGCACAATGCACGTTGATCCTTGTGTGCCAGCACGGCCTGAGCACAGTGGCCAAAAGTCTGTGTCTACCCCCACACATCTTGTGTGTCTGTGGATGGTTGCAATTACATGTGTCAGCACAGCTGCATATTCTTTTTTTAAATACTTCCCTGTCTGCTGCCAGTGACTGTAAATTTAATGAGAGCACCTGCTGCCCTCTTGCCTGGTTAATTCATAGTGATCTGCCTGAACTAAAGGAAATTTCAAAAAAGCCTCTGTTCTTCAGTAATAAATTACCAGTCTATATCATGGCCTAAAGGGCCTTTGATTCACGTAATATTACACTTACACTATGCTCTGCTGGCAGCACGGACATTTAGTTTCCCCAAGTAGACTTTGGGGAAGGGGAAAGAGGCAGGAGGGAAGGGAGAGGAAAGGAGGGGAAATGACTGGTAAGATCATATAAAATAAGAAGATCAATTGTCAGAATAGTGACAGATGAGCGAGTTTTTTGTCCTTAATCTCTTACCCCAAAGCATTTATTCACTACCAGTAAAAGCCCTGGCTACTAAATATTCACAATCTCCATTGACAAGCTACATTGTAGGGCATTTGAAAATCTTTTTCTCAGACAAAAGGTAATGAATTCCTTAATCTGAATTTTGGATTTAGCTCACTCATTTTTACTCATGCAGTAAAATGAATGTTGTTCTAGTTAGATTGTAACACTGTAAACTGAAAGCAATAATCCCTGTACCAATTATCATTTCATGCATTTCCTTGAAACAGAAGCAATAAATCAGGAAGATTCTGAGAAAGTAGTTCTGGAATAAAAATTGGTGTGGAGGAAGAAAGGCAGGCAGCTGAAGTGAATATAAAACAAATAGTGCTGCAAAAAGGAATAGATCAATTATATTCCCCTGGAAAAAACATGTGATGGAAATGAAAAATTACAGCCACAATAAAAAAAAACCAAAACATAAGCAGTATCCAAAAAAAGATTTATATGAAAGTAGAAACTGTGGAAGTGCAAAGTATTACAATAGAACATTGTATACCCCACAGTTTCTGACTCCCTCGATATCTGTCTTTGAGGGATTGGAAGATTCTGACTTCCACAATTTGCATGACTAATTTATGTCAGACACATAAAGCATTTTGTTACATAGCTGGTAACTCACACCAAGTAGCATCTCCACACCTGCTAACTAAATACAGGTGCATATACTTTAAACATATGCAGAAGAATTTTCAGGACTCACTGGAGTTCAACTGAGTCGTCGGAAACTAACACTGAGTATAGAACTACTCCAGGTACAAAAAGGTGGTACAAACAGAGACAAATTAAAATGAAAATATGTAAAAGGAAGCAGTAAGAATAACATTCAATGACTTGCTCTTAATTGCCTTAGGGTCATATTTTATGCACTACAAACAACCATCATAAAAATAAATCCAAAAGTATTTTATCCTTTGAACAAATTGCTAATCTTAAATTAATCCTATAGTTAGATGATGTTACATTTTATGCAGCTTGAAAGAGATACGAACATAAACTTCATGCCTGTTTCTGCATCTGTTATTAAGCATCTTTCTATACTAATGCAGTTTAAAAACTTTACTGGAATAAAAGTCAACTTTCTCACGTTTGGCACTATAAGAACTGAAAAAATAGCATGAAACTCACAATTACATTGTGAGAATTGGCAATACTAAAACTTTTTTTACCTTCCACCGTTTGTAGGTGCTTATATTATTATGATGCAGGAATAAAACACACCTAATGTACTTTGTACTCGGAACACAGAAGTGCAAACTTCCATAGCAGAACATTTTCTCATTTTTCATAACACTCAGACAACTCATTCTCTTGACCCAGAATGGTGTGTGTGCTGTGCATATACAGAATAAAATGCACATAAATATTGTGAGACTTTCAAGCTGTTCTAAACCATGCCCTGTACCAGTCCCAAAACAGAGGATCCGATAGGTTTTCTTTGTGAGCAGTCTGGGATTTTTCTTTTTTAATGAGGCTGATTGGAGGATTAGCTCTCTTTTGAAACTAGAACTGGGACACCATTGCACATAGCCTTGGGAAGGTGAGAGAGTTCAGACATGTCTTATCATCACTGCCCAGAAGAGTACAATGGAATACAGGAGTGATTGTGAATAGGTAATTAGAAAGTGCAGTAAGTGTAACTCAGTGCCCACAGATACTATCATGAGCAGCATCATAAGTAGATGAGCACCTAAACTTTATAAGTTTTCCTTTTACTTCAAGTACCAGACTGAAAATTCTCTTAGTTGTTTTGCATACCAGTAGCAGCTCCTTTTCCATGAGAAAGTGTATTGTCATACAAACATCTCACCAGATTCCTTTCAGATATATTGCACCAATATGCTCACTAATTTTAATGGGATAATTTCTGAAGTCCACTGAGAATGAAGATATCAAAACTGGTCTTACAGATGACAAAATGTGACTATGAACACAAACAAAAAAGTTACCCATATTGACAGCTGCACCCATTTATCCACCTATAACTACCTTGTATGGAGAACAAACACCTGGACACACAATGTTAGATAGATCAGATCAGATCAGAGCAAGATATCAGCCTCCACAAAACATGTGGCATAGCTTGATAGAAAGTGCTCTGCCTTGTTCTCTTTACACTGATCTCTCCTATTATACCACGTGTTGTTTTATAATAATTCTTATGGTAAGGATGCAGCATGCCAAGGTGTTCTTTCATTTAACTCAATGATACTTAATACTTAGGTGAAGCTTATATATGCAGGACATAATAGCTTTATTGAGAACACCTCAAAACTTCCTCCCTTTTTGTCCAAACTGTCTTCCTTCAGTGCAATCCTGTTATATGTGACTGAATCCCTGTTGGAAGACAGTCCACATGCACCACAGTGATAAAAATCTCTCCAGAGTGAATGTCCTACTGTGAAACTCCGACAATGTTTATGAGAACGATGTAACACAGGGACTGTAATGGAAAGAGTGAACATTTAAAGAAATTCAAGTCTTTGTTTGCTGTTACTGCTGTTGTCCTACGGCGTTCATCATAGAAAATAGGTTTTACATAGCCATGTTTTCTTGAGCAACAAACCTCTAACATTTTTCTTTTTAAATAACACATATTGGAATAGCTGTCATGAAGTCACGGATTCCACCCTAAACTGCTTTCTGTACACAGCTAGTCCTTCGTCATTGTCACTAGGTGATTAGATTTTATGTCCCAAATCTTCGTACGCGAAGCCTAGCCATGATGATGATGATGAGATTTTATGCATACACTTTTTCTTCTTGAATGAATAAAGTCCCAAAAGATTAGGTAGCCACTCCCTATAATTCCACCCAGATAACAGATTTCAGAATTTACAGCTCGGTTCCTGCATGGTGCGAAGTCATACAGTGCATGTAGAATTAGGCTGAACATTTGAGAGATTTTCAAGAGAGATCATCTGTCTGACTCTGTTATAGAAACTTTGTTTAAATATGTAATAAACTAATTCAGATTTCACAAACAGTTATCTGAACCCATTAAAATTTTGCCCTTACTGCTGGATGATTGCAGTATTTCCTAGCAATAGTTTTTTATTATTTTATTCCCACTCTTTTAAAATGTTTCACAAGGAATTGAGTGACATTCAGTCCTTTTCTACACTACTCAAAACCAGCGGTAGCTGCATTACACTCACACAACTGCCATCATTTTTCCAAACTGGAACTCTGGAAATCATTAAGTAAGTAATCAAATTAAAAACTAGAAACCAAGTATTAGTCACAGTACCTAAACAATTAAGTAAGCCAATTAATAGAAACTCAATAGAAAGAAATAAAAGAATACTATGACAAAAGATATACAAAAGCAAAACACTCACTAGGAAAACAGATTGTACCAACATCAGCATGTATTTACTACACATGGAAACACACAAAAGATATCCTTGTTGAAATACGTTGCAAAGGTTACTTCACTTTCAGAGGAAAAGTGAAACATGAGCTCTTTCCAAAATATTACTCTTCTACTAACATGTTAAATACAAACCTCAATTCCCAGTGCTTTCAAGGAGTAGAAGCCATCCTTCTCTAAATAAATCAAAAGAATCAGCTTTTTAGATCATTCAATTAAAGTGAAAAAATATCTCAAAACATGGAAATGATGTGAAAAACTTCAACCTGTTCAGCATGAGAACTCAGTCTTTAGAGCACTAAAACTGACAACATTTTTTGCCACACTGGGTTTCCTCATGAAACCAACAATCACGCACACATATGCATGCATGCAAGCACACATATATACAAATTTAATTTCTCTTTCTGGTAGAAGCCACTGTCTCACAATGTTGCCTTCTAGTTGCCTCACAAGGACTGATGTATACAGCAGTTGTGTTCTGTAGCACTAGACAGGTGCCAATGTCATTTTTCAAGGTATTTCGCAGTCACACAGGGATATAATTCCCCATCTGAAAAAACTTATAGTCAAAACAAAACTGGTCACATGTCCTTCCCCCTGAACCACTATTGTGTCTCTCCAAAGCATACATCCCCAGTCCAAAAATGTAAGCCACAAGCCGATATGTAAAACAATCCTTCCACGTAANTGAAGGGTTCCTCAGCAGGTTAGAGAAAGGCATGTGGCATAGCTCTGTGCAAAGGAAAGCATTCATCAGCTGGAGAATCAAAAATCTCACTCAACCATTTAGTTCAGAGTACAAGACTTTATTCTATGTGCATCCATATTTTCCTAATATTTTCTGTGAGAATCAGAATATGCATACACTACATATTATTTAATTTAATAGACAATTTATAAATTTAAAACTTAAAAAGGAAAATTTATAAATTGGCTTTCCATTTTTAAAGTAATTTTGACAGACAAGAGTTTTGACCTACATCAAAATAGTCAATGAGTGTGGGTGGGTTTTTGGTGTTAATTTTTCATCAGGAGCATTAATCACCAAACAATTTAGAAAAGAATCTGCCAGCTACATGATCTGATTAAACAGAATTGCATGTGGAAAAAAATGATAGACGGTTTCTTGCATCAACAATCGAAGATCTTTGACTTTCTAGTTGCCAAAAAATACCCTTCCAGAAGTCGGTTATAGTTTTTATGGGTTTTGATTAATGATCTGGGGTGAAATAAAGACATTTTTGTGGGGTTTTGCTTATAAAGAGCATGGAGTACTGTAGCTTTAGAAATAAAGTAATTTTTCAGATGATTAAAATTTCTACCTCAAAAGCTAGTGTTAGCATCTGGAAAATGTAAAGGTGCTGTCATCAAAGACCTTCTACAAATTTTTCCACCTGCAGTATATGAGAGAACACTAGCATTGCTGACCTTTGATAGCAATTACACTTCAATTCATATCTCTCTGGCATTCAAAAAATGTACATCTACAAGAGAAAATCCCACACCACCACTCTTCCAAGAGCATGCTATCCTGACAGAAAGCTTCTTAAACAGGTGCAGTGGTATCACATAGAACAATTGGAATCCAAAGCATGTTTTCACAGTGTTAACACTAAAACATTTAGTTCATATAATGAAAAATGATAGAAACAGCAATCAAAGAAAATCATGATAGTCAACAATAAGAAATAATGTCTCTTAGCAACCAAGTTTCAATTACTCTTTGTTTGCTAACAAGCATCAAGATATTTAAGGCTGGTAGATTTATTCCAGTAAGTAATGCACTATCAAAGACCAAGATAAAGAGCTCCTGCTTTAACCAAATCTAGTTTCCAGTCAAACATATTGCAGTTAATTTTATTAGTGTTTTAGAACTAATTTACTTTGAATATGCTGTAACCATGATTTGTTATTGTCATGCAGTAAACAGAATTGTAATGTGTAATAATTATTTGTTTAAATGATAGAATCTTTGTCATACAGATAATAATCCAAGCAAGAAAAATTTATTACCATTAATAATAAGATTAAACAAAATTGTATCCAAGAATAGATCCCAGGAGGACCCTTTAGCTATTTTAGGTGAAGTAGAAATAATATTACTAATTAAGACAGAACACTGGCTGTCAAAAAAGGTATCTGCAAACACAGCTTCCTAATGAAACAATGAGACTGCATCTGATTGATAAAAATTACCCGACTTCAATGAACTGTGCCCATGGCTGTTACCAAGTCTCTGAAAATAGTTACCATAATTAGATTCCCTACACACACACCTCACCATGACACCAAAGTGTTGCAATGATACAATTTTTGAAAGACATATGTAATTTTGAATTTTGGCATTTTTTTCTCAGGAGAGGTTTTAACCAAACACTCAAGAAGGTGGACTAGATGATCTTTCGAGGTCCCTTCCAACTCCTAATATTCTGTGATACTGTGATTCTGTGAAGGTGGTCTTCCTCCTGATAGAGTGGCTGGAGTGAGATACAGATGACTCAGCACTGAAATCAGCTGGCCTATTTATTCTGTCTGTTGTGCCTGTGTGTATTATGGAAAGCAACAGGTTCTCAGTCCGCTGTTTGTTCTTGAGCAGCACAGGTTTTTTATTTATAAAAATATTTGAACAGTACTGTGTAAAGAAGCAGAAGTCAGAGTAGGAAGAAGTACTAGTATTGGATGGAGTATACAGGTTAAAACATTCTCCATGCCCAGTTAGTGATGCACCTCCCGTGCAGTCATGTCAGCAGGTAAAGTGCACAGCACACTGTGAGTGCTGTTGAGGACCCAATGTTGTTGCCATCATAGGCCATACCATGGACACTTGAAGGCAGCCACTCCCTGTGAGTGCTGTAATGTCCCCATCCTCACTGCTGCCCAATCATTCCTTCTCCCCAACCCTCAGCTCCAAACATGGGTTCCTCCTTTATGGAGTTCTTCAAATATATCTGTTTTTTAAAGCTTCACTTCTGCAACCAGAACACCTAACAATGTCTTTTGGTAATATTTTCACAAAATGTTGTGGCCTGGGGCTTAACTGGAAGCATCAAAAATCCTAAGGCCTATATTAAAAAGTTGTATAACTAGCAACACTGAAATTCAACTTCTGCAGCTCACATTTTCGTACTACAAGACTGTGTTAGACCCCAAGAAAATTCAACTCCAAGAAAAACATAATTTAAGATGGTCTCAGTCAAAAACTATTTGGATTGTAAACTTGTCTTGCTCCTAATGTGTGAAGTGGCTGTTTCATGCTCTTTTCACAGAATCACAGAATCACAGATTATTAGGAGATGGAAGGGACCTCGAAAGATCATCTAGTCCAACCCCCCTGCCACAGCAGGATTCCCTAGACCATGTCACACAGAAGCACGTCCAGATGGGTTTTGAATATCTCCAGAGAAGGAGACTCCACAACTTCTCTGGGCAGTCTCTTCCACTGCTCTGGCACCTGAACTCGGAAAAAATTTCTACATGTATTCACACGGAATCTCCTATGCTTCAGCTTAGAGCCATTGCCTCTTGTCCTGGGCTCCACTGAGAAGAGCCTGATCCCATCCTCCTGACACACACCCTTCACATATTTAAAAGCATAGATGAGGTCACCCTTTAGCCTCCTCTTCTCCAAGCTAAAGAGACCCAGCTTCCTCAGCCTTTCCTCAGAAGGAAGATGTTCCAGCCCCTTCATCATCTTGGTGGCTCTGAGCTGGACTCTTTCCAGCAGTTTCCTATCCTTCTTCAACTGAGGGGCCCAGAACTGGTCACAATATTCCAGATGCAGCCTCACCAGGGTAGAGTAAAGGAGAAGAAGAGCCTCTCTTGACCTACTAGCCAAACCCCTTCTAGTACACCCCAGAATCCCTGTGGTGGGTTTAAAGGATCTTCCTAACCCCCACGCACGGCAGTTAAAGGAGAGGTCTCTGAATTGGAAGGTAAAAACTAAAAACTGCTTTAATAATAACAACAGATATAAATGAGACAAATAGAAACATATACAGGACCCAAAATACTGAACCGTCCCGATGCCAGCTTCTAGTCCCAGTGTTAGCTTCCAGTGGATTCAGCACAAACAGCCCAAAGTAGCAGCTCACATGGGCAGACCAACACAGAGAGAGAGAGCAAAGATGGCTTCCAGCAGCAACCAAATCCAGGCAGAGGG
>VWZX01006599.1:995-66749 GCA_013399015.1 Galbula dea
GAAGGGGAGAGACTTTTTGTATTCTCAAACTGTGATAAGAGAAGGGGAAATGGCTACAAGCTACAAGAGGGGAAATTTAGGTTGGAAATTTGGAGGAATTTCTTTACCAGGAGGGTGGTTAGGCACTGGAACAGGTTGCCCAGAGAGGTTGTGGCTGCCCCATCCTTGGCGGTGTTCAAGGCCAGGCTGGATGTGGCCCTGGGTGACCTGATCTAGTGATTGGCATCCCTGTCCATTGCGGGGGGGTTGGAACTAGATGATCTTTAAGGTCCCTTCCAACCTCAGTCATTCTATGATTCTATGATTCTATGATATATCTGAGAATTTCACAAAATAAAAACCTGCTGATTGTTCTAATGCAATATAATATAACTTATTTATTCAAGATGCAGATCTGAGATATGCTGAACTCTTCAGTTCCTAATTAATTTCAGTGGTAAATAAATACACAGAAGAATTCAAACATCGAATTCTTCCTTTATTGCAGAAATATTTACATCTAGTACTTAGATTGCTGAACTACATCCCAAACATCCAAATTTATACGTATCTATTTTTCATTAGAAAATTTTCTTTGAGCTTAAACTTACGTTTCTGGGCATGCTCAGAATGACTATATACTGTTAATTTCTATAGTACTGTTAACGAATAGTCATTGTAATCTTCAATATAGATGCTCTTCCATAGGAATAAAACTGCTTGGCTTTCTTTAAGTGTGCCTTCCATCTTTGGCCTTACACAAGATATTCCTGGGGGTGGAAATGATATCTTCTCATTTTCCTACAGTAGAGAGAGTAATTTAACAGTTTGAGCACTTAGCTAGATTGTGAAAAATCTACATTCAGCTCCCTCTTCCTTGAGAAAGTTAAAGCCTGTCTCATCCTTTTTTCTGGCATATACTGTGACTGCCTTAGGTTCTCTTCCCTGTTGGTGCTGTGAAGGTTTCCAGTTAATAGTTTCCTTTGGATGTAGAAGGTTTGGGTTCCAAACCTTGCTTAAGGGAACTCAATATAAAATATTTTAAAAGCTGCTGAAACAGTAACTGGACTCCTGCTGGTCCCCTCTTACACAGAAAGCATTAGTCACCACATCAGAGTTGTGCTCCAGTTGGGTTTCTGTCTTGCTCAGTGAATATTCAATTATTCTGTGAAAAGTGGAACTGTAAGTAGTCTACCTGCAATACTGCTCTGGTGTTCATTTGCCAGGAAGCACCTAAAAGGTAGGTGCTGCAATTCCTGTTTTCAGATCATTTCAGGAAGTAATCAATAGTGTTTATCATTAGGGACTTCACAATCATCGTGTTATGCATTCAAATAAAATCAACGAAATCTTAAAAAGAGACATATGTTATTATCAAGGGGATTGATTTGTCCTGTGGTTCATACTTTTTTAAGACCTAGGCAAAATAATTTTTTTCTTCTAGTACAAAATTTTCAGTGGCACTTATGGGATATCTGCCACATCTCTACTAACATCATCATTGATATTGGAGAGATGAAAAAAATTTACGTCTAGATATAACACTCCCATTTGAATTTGCATTTGTCTTAAGGTGCCCAGTTACCATAGGAATGAATATAGCATACACATGTGTAAATGTGTTTGAGAGAGAAAAGAAAAAAAAAAATTGCAATCATTCCAATCTCTTGTGGCAGTAGTCCCATAGTTACCTTTCACTGTTCTTTGAGTTTTGTCTATTTTTCTAATAATGTAAAAAGCTTTCCCGTTGTTTGTGAGGGCAGCAGTCATAGCAAGCTGCACACAGGAAAATGTCATATCTGAAATACTTTATCCTAGCCTGCTGAAGTTCTGCAGCTCAAATCCATGACCTTGAACTTCAGCCAGGGCTTTCTGAAAAAACAGAGTAATGTGCTGGCAATGTATTGCTTTGCTTATCAGCTGCAACATTACATGGGTTTTCAGCTCAAGGCACAGAGGGTCTGAGGTAAACTGGAGGCCACACGTGTACATTTATCACTAAGTCCATTTTCCTCAGGATGACACATTGCATTTTGGCTCCCTGTAAGTGGAGGAATTCATTTGGAACAGCTCTTGATAGCTATTTCACCTAGCTAGAGGACCCTGGAAGGCTTTTCTCAAATCTGCATGAATGCAAAGTGATCAAAATCCTTTGAATTTTACCACTTTATATTTGCAACAATAGGGGTTTTTCCATTTTACTACACGTATTAAAAGAACATATACAGACAGGTGCCAAAAACCACCACCACCATCAACAGAAAGTTCATGAAGTACACACTTTGTGATTTCTGTTCTTCCCATCAAAAACAGTTTTGAAAACATACTTTTAAATAGCTAGTGAGGAGCCTAGAGGGACGAAAGGCTGTTTAAAGACCAAACTTGAACCAGATCTGTCTAGGAACAATTTTTGCAGATTGAAAAAAAAAACAGGCAAATATTCAAAAAGGATTAAAGATGGTCCAAGAAACTTACATCAGTGAATTTAGCAAGGGTTGTGGGGAAAATGAAAACTACCATAAGGAAGGGTGAAAGAACAGCTTGAAAATCAGTTTGATTAAAGATAACCAGCATAGATTCAGGCAGGGGAGGTCATGCTTAACTAACCTGCTGGAGTTCTTTGAAGATCTTGCTGCCATTGTAGATAACGGAAATTCAATAGATGTAGTCTACTTGTAAGCCTTTGACAAGGCACCACATCTGAGATTAATGGCTAAGAGAAATCATCATGAAGGCAAAGAAAATGTGGGATGGAAAACTAGTTTAAGTGTAGGCTACAAAGGGAAAATCCAGACAGAGTTTCTGAGGAGTCAGTGCTCGACCTTCTGTTGTTCATGATTAAGTATATCTGAATGTAAGTGATGGGGGGAGAATTTGTAGTTTATGTGGGATCTAGAAGCATAGCAAGAAGTGCAGGGCAATGTGATCACATTCAAAAGGTGTTGTATCATTTATATAGCTTGTCTAGCAAAATTAAACAGAATTTGGCTAGGAAAATATGGAATAATTGATCTAGGAACACAAAACTACATTATAAAGTACTCGCTATATACAAAGCAAGAAAACAAACTAAGAATTACTGAGGAAATAAATTGAAGCCATCAGCCCAGAGCAAAGCAGTATTTTAAAAGGTCAACAAGACCAAATATGTTGTAGAAGAGAGAAAACATATTAAAGAAAGCAAAGAATACAGTTAGTGTACGCAAAACTGTTGTAGAATCATCTCTAGGACATTGTCTGCAATATCACTATTAGTTATTCAGGGAAAAGAATATTTTCATGCTGCAGTTTGTTGCAGGGAAACAAAGGATATAAGGTCCCAATAGCTGGACTGTGAAAAATGTTAAAGAACCTCAGTTTTTCTTTCCTGTAAATCAGGAAAGTATATATTTTTATTATAGGACCCAGGGATCCTAGTCAAAATTAAGGTCCTGTTGTCTTAGGCATGCTAATAGAAGACAGCACCTTCCTGTGCCAAGGATCTTATAATAAAACAGCTTAACTATGCAGACAAAGGGAAAAAAAGACACAAAGGACACAGTAATTTATCCAAAGAATGTCTATTCCTGAATTGTGATCTAAGATTCATATTTTGTGAGTCCCAACTCAATACTTTATATAATGAGTTAAATTATTCCTTTCTAGGTGTAAGAATTTTACTTACTATAGGGTAGAAAACTTATGTGATTATGAGCTTAGAAACAGAAAATTCTTACTCTGCTTTTATTCAGGTCTGATTCCACTGGTTCAGTCACTGATTCCACAGACCTCTACCTAAATCTAATAAAGATTAGATTAAATTTTTAAGGAATCTTGGTATCAATTCCTAAATATCTGAATTCCAGAGTAAAAGTGCATATTATTTTTTTAAGGGATATTAATTGCCTCTGGTAACACTTCTTTACTAGCCAAAATGGAGACCGACAAACTTAGTGCTGCCTACATTCAATGACTATGCCTTTACACTAAACTGCATGAAAACCTCAGTCAAATGCTGACCATTCTTTGCTCAGATGGCACATAGTCTCCTGTCTGTAGATCATAGAATCATAGAATGGCTGAGGTTGGAAGGGACCTGTGATGGTTTAGACCTGGCTTTCTGCCAAATACCCAAACCCACAGTGTAAGCTTTCTTCCCCCCAACCCTTCCTTCTCAGAGTAATGAAAAACAAGCTGGTTACAATCTGGCTACCAGGGAAGTGGCCTGGGCAAAACCACTACAGGACCTTAAAGATCATCTAGTTCCAACACCCCTGCCATGGGCAGGGATGCCACATGCACTAGACCAGGTCATCCAGGGCCACATCCAGCCTGGCCTTCAACACTGCCAGGGTTGGGGCCTCCGCAATCTCTCTGGGCAACATGTTCCAGTGCCTCACCACCCTTTGGGTAAAGAACCCCCTTCTAATCTCCAGCCTAAACCTTCCTAGTATATTTTATATGGTTCAGACTCATGTAAAATACTTCTGATCTTCCAGTCCAAGCAAGTTTTACTCAGATTGAAGTTTGCAATAGCACCATGAGTTGATGAAAACATTGGTGACCTTTGTCTGGTAACAGTTCTGAATTGACTCATCTGTGGTTGCATTTATAGTCACTACTGAGAAATTCACTGCACTCTGAAGGCAAGGCACTCCCAGGAACTTGTGTCAAGGACATTTTCTGTTGCTGTGTCCTCTCATGTCAATACTGAACATAAACGCAGGTAGAGACAGGGAACATAGCCTTCCTTTAGGGCTTATTTTACTTAGAAGAAAAATTCAAGACTGATCTGGAGGATTTGTGAGAAAATAATGGTACCCTACTGACCTGGTGGGGTTTTGTGGGAAGTATGGGGCTCTAAAACATTCTATAAGGACTTTTTATTACACTTTATACATGGACATCATTGGAAAAAGCTGAAGCATCATAGAGTTTCAGCGCTTCCAAGTTGGGGCACAAATTGTTCCCAGGGTACTGATCTGGGGACTTCTGTTCCCATGAAGCCCTAATACTGTTTTCAGAAAGGAAAGTGCTACTTTGCTGGTTCAGGAGTGTGAGACAATGCCCCTGCATGAGGGTTCCTGCAGCATGGTGAGCCCAGTGGGGAGTCAGGTGGCTGGGGATACTGGTGGAAAGATTGGAAGGCCAGCGGGAAGGCTGGCAGCTGGAAGGCTGGCAGCTGGAAGGCTGACAGGGAGACTGACTCCTTTCCTCCTTCTCTGTTACAAGATGCAAAGTAAGAGGGAGGCCTGCAGGTGTGACCACTGTCAAAGACAGTCCTCATCCTTATTAGTCCACTTTGCTTTTGACTTTGCTATAAATATGACTAGCGGTTTTGAAATTATCTTTCTCAGGCTTTAAGAATTGCATTTAACATTTTCTGATAGATAATAAGCAATCATTTTTTGAACCAAAATGAAATGCAGGTTAACATCTTGCACAACAGTTGTTGTGGAACACTGACAGCTAAAGCTGTTTTTTGAAAAGAAGAAAATGAGTATGTTTACTTGTTGCAGGGTGTTATAGTGGGAATAAATACACAGAAGACAAAAGACAAGAATACAAGTAGACAAGAGGCATGCCATTTTCTATTTACCGTTTCTTTCTGTGTGTATTTATTGTGTTAACATTGAACTCAATAAAAACATTTTTTTTCTTTATAAATATCTTAAGAATATCACCTGTGGCAGACAGTTTATTAATCATCCTCTGCTTAAAACACAGAGATTTAGAGATCTGCCTTAACTCTTTACATAAAACCAGGCAAACGATTTTTAGGTTATGATTCTAAACCATATTTACTTAAAAAATAAAGTTGATAAATTGTTTACTGTGGCAAGTCAGCATAAATTTTAAATTAGCTTTCAAGTGAAGAGAGAGATTGTTTATGTGACAGCCTTCCTTGGTTTTCCCAGTTAGAATTCTTTCAAAAATAATCAGCTGAAAAACTTGTAAAGCCCTAGTATCTTAAATAATTCACTCTACCTAGTGAAGTTTTTAAGCTTCTATAACTCACAAAAGTAAAAATATTATGACAGATTTGTCTATGGTTCAGAAGGTAATAAAAACTTACAGTAGTTCTTCATGTCAGAATTTCCATAATGTTCATGTTTTGCTGTTTGTTTTGCATGGCCCACCCCATAAACAAAGTATGATTTTAGAAATTACTTAAATGATTTCCAAATTGTATCAGTAGTTCCTATTACTGGAAACAATTCCAACAGCTTCAGACACATTGTGTTCATAGAAAATGTGCAGCTTTTTAGTTTGAGAATGAAAAAAATCTACCATAAAATCTTGAAGCAGACCTATTGTTTACTTTCAGAAATTACTGCTATGACTCTGTCTGTTTTCCCTGATTGGTTTTATTAGGATAACAGGACTCCACTGGATGTGATTTTACACCCTCAGACAGATACCAAACAATCAGAAAGTACAAAAGTTGAGATTCCAGAGGGAAAGGATGGTTATAGGAATTGTTACTTTTTCATACACATTTAAAGTTCACTCAGTAGATAACAAAGAAAAACCTTTAGACCACTCTCTACAGAGAACAGCAACAATCTCCTATGGAGTTCAGTGGACAATGAAGTATATTTTTTAAAGGTTGGATTTAATGGTTTTAAAATGTTAATCCATCTGGGTGGTTTAGGAATCAAAATCTTACTTTCAAAGTGATTTGGATGTTCAGAATCGGTCCTGCTAAAGGATCCAGGTACTACAATAAGTAGAGTCAAAAGACTGCTCCCCAGGCACCACGCTCCCTACACTTGTGTAGTGAGTGTTAGATGCCTGAGGGCAAATCCCCAAACAGAAACACAGTGAACGGGCAGCATCCAATGGAGAGCAATTAGAGCGTATTTTGGTGCCTCAGAACATCAGAGAATCACACATCCTTTTTCACAAGTCAGCTACAGAAACCTCTCCTGAATCAGGGTGCCTAGATGTTTTCATTACAGTGAACCAGCCAAAGTCACTTTTTAAGGGACTGGTGCTACAAGAGGAGATCACAATGTTGACTACTTGCAGGAATCTCCAAATGTCATTTCTTTTTGCCACAATAGGAGATTTTTATCCATACTTCTTATTCAGTTAGAGGTTTTTCTAACCATTAATCTTAGACGCATGGGTTGGGCTTCCTGCCAAAACATTTCCACTATGCAGAAAAGAATTCAGGATACCTTAGGTTGGTTAGATGTATCTAGAAGCTGGAATTTTGGGAAGTCATGTGGTAAGGACCTCTTTTATTTTAGCAAACAGTTATGGCTAAAAAAATAATTTAAAAAAATCTTGGCAGAAGGACTGATTATTAGATTTTCCAATTCCTAAATAAAAGTCCACATTACCAGATTTTAGTTTCATTTATTATGCACTTGCCCGTCAGAGGACTGTTTATACAAATACACAGAATTAGACAACTTCAAAAGGAGAGGCTCAGAATAGACATTTTTAGGATATTACCAAGATGAGGAGATGTGAATTTTAATACCTCTGTCAAAGGCCCAACATCCTCACTTAATAGCACTTCAACACCACCAATATGTAGGTAAACTATGGCATAAAGGAAGAAATTGCAGAGTCTGATCTGTTGAAATGCAACATAAAACACTAAACTGATTTCTCACCACCATTTTCATGAATGTTAAATTGCAGATTAATGGGTGTCATGGAGAATAATCAGGCCAGTTGACCCAAGTGAGTGAATATAATGTATTTAAAATGGCCTGCTTGATATACCTCAGTCTGAGTTGAAAGTTTTTGTGATATCTACCTCTTCTGCATTATCTTAAGTTTGGGTATAAGTATTATACGAATGCAAATTACTCAGCCTGTCTTTACATTCTGAATTGAAACTTGCTAATTTGACCATTGAGGATGATAGTAATGTGCAATGTGAACAGTCATAGCACTCTAAGAAACTGACCATTAGCTAAGCTGAGGCAACTGAATACCTTAGTTCACCCTGAATATGAGATGAAGTTGTAAATCAGTACAGATCAGCTTCTCTAAGACTCTCTGAGAGTTTACATAGCATAGTGAAAACCTGGTTGATGTGGAAGCGATTTATCAAGTTACTGTAACTTAACAATCATTCATTTCTCAGGTTGCACAATGATCAGGGCATTGTACTAATCCTCTTGTGCTAAGTGCCACCTATATTTAGTAACAGTGCTATTAAGAAGAGCAATATTTTATTATTGCATATGCAGTAACTTAGCTTCTTGGATTTGATTTCTTTGCTGAAGTTATTCAAATGCAGACAGGCAGATTTCCATGGGCAGACTGCAGTAGTGCCGGTTGCTTTCACACAGCCTTATGGAAGCCCTGGCATGGGATGTCACACTCCTGTGGCATAACACACAGCAGAGGAATAAAAAACCTAAGCAAAAATGTAAGATGATAGATTTTAAAGCACAATATGCTATTTAAAAACACTTTTACAGATTTAAGCTTGTATTGTTTTTTTTTTCTTTTTCCACATTATGATTCTTGGAACCCGTTGGTATGCTACCTTATACTGGGAAGATTACAGTGTCACCACACTGACTAAAATTTTCTGGAGCACAGCATTTCTTCTATGAAGAAAAATCATTGATGCTTTCTTACTAGCTTCCTCCCTCCATCCAAAGAAACAACAGCATTGAGCAGTGTGACTCTGATCTGCATGATGAAGATCTGTGCACCCACTGCTAATTACTGCATTTGTAATTCCTGATCATGCTAGCCTTGCCAAGAACTGAATTATGATATTTTCAGTACACTAATATCTATAAATTATACTTTCAGCTTGCAGGACCAGTAGAAATAGTATAGTAACCTACCAAACACTCAGAGAATGACAGAATGTTATGAGTTGGAAGGGACCTTGAAAGATCATCTAGTCCAAACCCCCTGCCGCAGCAGGATAAAGTGTTCCATCACCTTTCCAGGGATGGAGGTGAAGCTGACCGGTCTGGAGTTACCCAGCTTCTCCTTCTTGCCCTTTTGGACGACTGGAGTGATGTTTGCCTTACTCCAATCCCCAGGCACCTCTCCTGTTCCCCAGGACTTATTAAAGATGATGGAGAGTGGCCTGGCAATGACTTCTGCCAGCTCCCTCAACACCTGTGGGTGCACCTCATCAGGTCCCACGGATTTATGGATGTCCAGATGGCTTAACTGCTCCCTAACCTAGTCCTCATCGACCAAGGAAAACTCCTCCAGTATCCTAACATCATGTCGGGGCTCAGGGGTCTGAGGCTCCTGAGCACAGTCTCTAACAGGATAGACAGAGACAAAGAAGGCAATAAATAACTCCACCTTCTTCATATCATCTGTCTCCAAGGCACCCACCTTATTCAGCAGTGGCCTGCATTACCTCTAGTATTATGTTTTTGGGCAACGTATTTGATTGAAGAAACCCTTCCTCTTGTCTTTGACCTGCCTTGCAAGGTTTAATTTCAGAGAGGCCTTAGCTTTCCTAGTTACCTCCCTACAACCTCCGACAACAGTCTTGTACTCTTCCCATGTGGCCAGCCCCTCCTTCCATGACCTGTAGACTCTCTTCTTCCACTTGAGTTTGCCCAGCAGTTCCCTATTTAACCATGTGGGTCTCCTGTCTCTGTTCCTCAATTTTCTATGTGTTGGGATGCTCTGATCTTGAGCTTGGAAGAAGTGGTCCTTGAATGTTAACCAATCTCTTGGGCCCCTTTATCTTCTAATACCCTGTCCCATGAGATTTCCCTTAGCAATTTCTTGAAAAGATCAAAGTTGGCCCTACTGTAGTCTAGGGTTGTGATCCAAGTAGGTATTCTGTTCCCCTAAGTGCACAGTGCAGTCTGATTGCCCTGTAAGCTTCTTTTGTATTAACCCTTCAATCACACTGAGAAGAATGTTTTAACTGAGGGAGGGAGATTATTTTATCATGTTTTCATAGAACGATGTAGAAAATCTAAGATGTCTAGAAAGAAGAGCTAGGCATAGTAATGATGCTCTAGATTTGTAGTGTCTCTTAAAAGAAATGGGTGATGATCATGTCTTTTTGTGTGGTTGGGTTTTTGTTAATTGTTCTGAATACATTCGAGGCTGCTGCTGGTTTTTCTGCACTTGTAATATATGCAATAATTGTTGTCCTAGCTGTTGTTACTGTGCTAGAGTTTATGCTAGGTGGGCTCTTTGGAAGTAGCTCTTTAACTGAAGAATTGCTTCATTGTGATTTTGATATTCTTTTTAGCAGTACTAATCATAAGGAAATCAGTTGGTATTCATTTAGTAGCACTAGTCATAAAGAATCAATTTTCTATTCATATGGATGTCACAGGTGTTTCCATAGGAGTTATGCTAACTGCGATTTTAGGATTTGTGGGAGATAGACTGGTGGAGCCACAACTTACCATCCCTTAATCAAGGATGCTTCACAAGAAGAAGAGGATCCCCTACCCTGTTGTCACCAGGCAGAAGGAAGAGACCTAAGGGACAAGGAGGAATGGAAACACACACCTGCTGAGAGGAGCAGGCAAACCCCCTCCCAGCCTACCTCACCTTCCCAGGTTCTCTTATACAACAGGCATAAGGTTCTTGAACTTGAAGACCAGGCATTTGATGAGGATATGGGAGAAAGTGCAACCAAGGGGGTGTCTAGGGTGAGTTAGGCAACCCCACACCTTATGACTGCCTCTTCTAAGAAGAAAAGAAGGATGACTGTCATAGGTGACTTCCTTCTGAGGGGAACAAAAGACCCAATGTGCCAACTGGACCTGTCCCACAGGGAAGTCTGCTTGATAAGAGACGTTACTAGGAAACTCCTTGGTCTGGTACAACCCTCTGATTACTACTCTGTTGGTTGTACAGGTTGGTAGCAAGCAGGTTGCAGAAAGAAATCCAAGGGCAATCAAAAGAGACTTTAGGGCTCTGAGCTGACTGGTTGAAGGATCAGGCCACAGATAGCTTTTTTTTTAAAATCCCTTCTGTATCAGAGAAGTATATGTAAAGGAACAGAAAAATCCAGATAATTAACTCATGGCTCAGAGGCTGGTGTCATAGGACTTTGGGGATTTTGATCATGGGGCACCAGGCCTGGTGGTGGCAGATGGGGTTCACCTGTCTCAAAGGGGAAAAACTATTCTAGCCCAAGAGTTAGCAGGGCTTGTTGAGAGGGCTTTAAACTAGGTTTGAAAGGGGAAGGGGTTTAAACCAGGCTTGCTAGAGATAAGCCCAGGGGTAGCATACCAGGTTTGGGGGTGAGCACATCTGAAGTGCATCTACACCATTGCATGCAGCATGGGCAACAAACAGGAGCAGCTGGAAGCAACTGTAAGGCAAAGGAACTATGACATAGTGGCCATCACAAAAATGCGGTGGGATGAGTCTCATGATTGGAGTGCTGCAATGAATGGCTATAGGCTCTTCAGAAGGGATAGGCAACAAAGGAGAGGTGGTGGGGTGGCTCTGTATATGAGGAAATGCCAGCAGCATCCTAGCCTGTATCAGAAATAGTGAGGCCATCAGGACCAGAGAGGTGATTGTCCCTCTATACACGGCACTGTTGAGGCTGCACCTCGAGTACTGTGTTCAGTTTTGGGCCTCTCACAACAAGAAAGACAGAGGTGTTGGAGTGTGTCCAGAGAAGGGCTATGAGGATGGTGAGGGGTCTGGAGAATAAATCTTATGAGGAGGGGTCTGGAGAATAAATCTTACGAGGAGCAGCTGAGGGAACTAAGGTTGTTTAGTCTGAAGAAGAGGAAGCTCAGGGGAGACCTTATATCTCTCTACAAGTACCTGGAAGGAGGTTGTAGCAAGGTGGGTGTTGGTCTCTTCTCCCAGATTATCGGTGAGAGGACAAGAGGAAATGATCTCAGGTTACACCAGGGGAGGTTTAGATTGGATATCAGGAAAAATTTCTTCACTGTAAGAGTTGTTAGGCATTGGAACAGACTTCCCAGGGAGGTGGTAGAGTCACCATCCCTGGAGATGTTTAAAAAACATATAGATGTGGTACTTAAGGGCATGGTTTAGTGGCATGGTGGTAATAGGCTGATGATAGGTGATAGGACTTGATGATCTCAGAAGTCTCTTCCAACCTTAATGATTCTGTGACTCAGTGATTTTAGATGACATTTGCTAGTACCCAGATTCTGAATCCTGTATGTTTAGCAATTGATCAACTATATAGGTTCATGGAGGAGAGCTCCATTTTTAGAAATAGTCTTCACACCTTTGGTGAGACTCAACAATTACAAATATTTTTGGCATCACTTGCAGTGACAGAACAGGATACTTACAAGAAAATGTGAGGCTAAATTGTGCAAAGGGGAAAAAAGGTATATTTCTGACTAATGGTGATTCAGAATGTACTAAAATAGTGTAGATTAAACACATCTATAGTTGGACTATTAATAAAAAGATTCAAAACTGCATTAATAAGTCATATTTCATTATCCTAACACAGAAGTATGAGACATTAATATGTGTAATAAACCCTTCTGCATATGTATTATGAACAAAGTGCTTTTAATATTAAAAGTGAATCCATACGGTTTATTTGACATGTAAAATACTAACTTTATAGGAGGAATGCAAATGAGAGTTTGAGCACTAATTATAGCTGCAGAACCCACTTAGGAATGAGGCTCAGTGTAACTAATGATTTCAGCAAAATGAAGGAATGGCCTGCTTCTCTCAAGAGGCAGCAGCATATCTTAGCTCCCTATCCTTTCTCTGTAACCCTTTGAAATTAACATGTCTCAGTACAGTACCTAATGTGTGTGCTGCTTCCAGGGAGTGGCTTCCAAAGACAGACCAGCATTTTTATAGGTAGTTTTATAGAACTGCCTCTAGAAAGGAGGAAAAGTTATTTCATATTTATCCAGAACTATATAAGTATAGGAGATATTCTATAATAATTTTCATTGGCTGTTCCCAGTATCTTATTACTATTTCTTCCATTAACAAGACGAAAGTGTTGGGTCATGGCATAGGATGGTGTAATTGCTCTATCATGAATCTTTCACAATGTTCCCTCCATCCATTTTTATCACAGACAAATAGGATGTTACTAAAACAAACAAAACAAATCTAGCTTTTGTCATTATTATTTCCTTTCCCTGTGCAATCCTCTAGCAAACATGTATCCAGCTGAGACGATTGTAATCACTCCTACCCAAGTCTGTATTGGTACTGCAAAAATGGCCAGAGGGGCCACTGGAAAGCAAAGTGGAACTGTTAATTCTTGTCAAAGAAGTAGTATGGCTTTTTTATGGTAGGTAACCGTGAGAAAATTCTTACCTGAGCTATTTGCTGCTTTTCTGTATGCACAAATGCCAGGCTGTATTCAGCTGAGATAACATCTAATGTGTTAATGTTCTCCTTAGTTTTATTATCCTTTATTGCAGGAAAGTTTAGATAAAGCATGCCTAATATACTATTAGAAATAGAATAACAAAACAATTATTGAAACGTCCCATAGGTATTTTAAAGTATCATACAATTATCTTTTAATAAAAACAACTCATATACAATTAAAACTAGAAAATTATTAATATTGAGCCTTATTGCGAATCTGTAGCAGAAAGGGAGTAGTTTTACTAAAATTTAACAAAGGAAATTTTTACCTGAGTTTCTCTGATCTAGTTATGAATTCTCTTTGTTTCAATGCTGGTAGCCAGTGTCTAAAGTTAAGCAATGTTTTATGCAAACATTTAGCATAGCAGAATTGCAGATGTTCATAAAAGGGCACAACTGTGGATATAGTGCAAATTTCAAAGGATGTTGAATTTGTAATCCTCTTGCTTAATCAGATATAAGTGAGGAAGTGCCATAGCTACAGAAGTCACTTCAGCATTTCTGAGGTGCCCACCTTACCTGTGAGTCTGGGAAGAGGAAAGTCCAAATACTGTTTTCTTAATTGAGTTACTCTGGTAAAGAACAGTAGTTTTTGAAACATGAACCTCATTTCTCATTGTCATCCAATGTTAGGACAAGGGGCAATGGGAGCAAGATAGAGCATAGGAGGTTTAGTGTTAATGTGAGGAAGAATTTTTTCACAGTAAGGGTGATGGAACACTGGAACAGGCTGCCCAGGGTGGTTGTAGAGTCTCCTACTCTGGAGACATTCAAGGCCTGCCTGGACTCGTTCCTGTGTGACCTTATCTAAGGTGTCCTGCTTTGACAGGGGGGTTGGACTAGATGATCTTTCTAGGTCCCTTCCAACCCCTAACATTCCATGATTCTAAGAAGTGTCTTGCTGTACATTATTGGAAACACTGTTCTGTTGCATAAAACAACTGCATGAGTTCTTTATGAGTAAATTACTACATCACTTTCCAGGATGTCTTAATAAATCACTGCAAGACTCTCTAATGTAATTTTCTAGACTTCATCAAGGTGCATCTACTACAGCTGCAAAAATACATGTGGCAGTTTCACTTCCAGTAGTGGTCTTGGCAAACAACTGGAGTCTGACTGAGTATATACAATTTTCTAGATAATTAGATGTTTTGCTTCTAATATAATTTTTTTTTTAATTTACCTATTTTCTATTTTTTTCTTGTGGAATCAAGTGCCTTAGAAGTTAATATTGGGGGACATATTGTTTCACTGAAATAAAGTTCTATTATTGCCACTTGATAAGAGATAACAAACTCAGTCTGGAGATGAAGATGCCTCCAAACAATTGAACAAATACCACTCTCAAGCAAGATTATTTAGTTCATTTATGTGTTGTCAAAGTCAGTGGATTACCTTTTTCTATACTATTGTTATTGTATTGAGGTGAAATAATACTAACTCCACTAAAATATATGGTCAAATTCTTCTTCCTTTTCCTTTCACTGGCAGTAAGCTTAGGGACAGGTAAAAGGAATATAACCAGGCTTTTGTTTCCCTTTCCCTCAAATATTTAGGTTTTTGTAAATTGCTAAGCATATGGCAGGTCTGGCAGTAATATTCAATACTGAATATTCATATCTAACAAAGATAACATACGCAAAATAATATTGAATTGTAGTCAGCGTTTGTGTAATACATGATTATACAAAAAAGCTGAAAACTAATTTTAAAGTAGGTTGGTGGTTTAAGCTTTGTGCAGCCTTTCCATTCTGCAAAATAAGCCACTGTTTATCAGCTGAAAGTTGATGTGGGCTGTAAGGGCAAGATTTTGAATGTCTTTTTTGAGTCGCATTGTGTTAAACTCTCTAAAACATTCCAAATTCTTAAACATTGCTCAGGACTTTCTGACAGGTGAGGAACTTCAAACTGTCTCGAGTTGTACATCCAAAAGTAAGACATTTGAAAATCATTGAATTGTTTTTTTGAAAACTCTTCAGGGCCTTCAGACTAGTGGCCTGAAGTGAGATCAAATAATTTATTAAAAAACCCCTCGAGTAAGTACATAAACTAATCAAAACATAATTAATGCCATAAAGTGGATATTGATTTGTGCCATATTGGTTTAGGTGGCTAGGTATATAAAGGAAGTAAATTCCTAATCATTGTTTGAAATTGGTATTTATTCAATTGTTTGGAGGCATCTTCATCTCCAGACTGAGTTTGTTATCTCTTATCAAATGGCAAGTCTGCATGTATGATAGTTTTGTCAATATGAGTTTAATTCCTAGGGACTGGGATCTGAAAACTGATTTTGGGAATATAGATCAAATATAGTGTTTGTCATTTAAATATGAACACACATACTTAGTATTTATGTGAATGTCAATATCTTTATATGAATTCATTACCATATCGAACATTATTAAATTGATATTCAGAGCTTGAATTATAAGAATGTGTAGGCTGGAAATATCTGATGTTGTTTCATGTGTGAGAAATGCATTTTTCCTCAGATGTAGCAAAGAAGTACACTGAACTTTGATACCATTAAACCTTGCAATATTCTGTAGCCTATTAATAGTTAAGGTGTGTGCCTCAATTTTTAAGCATCATCTGCTCACTTGCAGTGCGTCAAGTAGTTTAGAAACATAAGCCAGAGAAATTTAACTCAGAGATCTACTTTCCAGGAGGAGACGTCCTTTGTTTTATAAACAGCACATCAGTTACAGTATGATAGGGCCTAACACTGCTAGAGACACTGTTTATTTGCTTTGAATGAGAAAGCATACAAACTCACATAAACAGAGTAAAATAGAAGCATATACATCAGCACAATTTAAACACATATGCAGCAACACTAATGATGTTTTATAAAACCTTTGCTGTTACCTCAAATCATTTCCTTTCATTTCACTTTCTAATGGTAGCAGTGTTGTTGGCTGTAGTAGATCTGGATGTAGAGATAGTAAACTATCATGCAGTTAATAGTTCCTTCTTTTTGTTGTCTTTTTTAAAACATCTTTCAGAGTCAAACACAGGAATCTTTACTAACAAAACTCTAGTGACTTTTGGAGTTTGCTCTTTTCCACACCTGCAGGCTTCAAAAGCTGTGTCATCACTTCTCTTGACTTTTCCCACTTGCTCTTGATTGGGTCTACTTTTCAAAAGAGTTTGAGTGCTATACTAAAGATCTGCTTATTGGTAATGCAGCTTTACTTTTGATGTTTCTCTTTTTTCTTCCAGCAGTTACATATTCACAGGAAGGTTGTAAATATGCCTTCTCATTTGTGGGTGGTATCAGCATGCCTGTGTATTTCTGATGCAGTACAGTCAGAATGCCAGATCTTTACCCAGCTGTGGGTTGAATTAGCAATTTCTTAGGATCCTGAGTGATATGAATAAAATGAAGTATATTACAGCTGTTCTCATCTTAATACAGAGGAATAATCAGCAAAAGATGCAGCAGGTCCCAGCATGCATTGTCTCTTATCAGGATTGAGTATCACATGCTGAGATGTGAGATAGGCTGCATCTTCTTACTAGTAATAAGCTTAGCCTCACTCTGAATCAAGGGCTATCTGAACTTGCATTTATATAAAGCAGAACAGGGAGACAGGAGACTAGAATACCATTCTCCGTCCAGTCATAGACTTCTTGTCTATAGACTCCTGTTGGACAGCATATTGAGCTTTACAGCACTAAGATTTACACCTCAAATTTTGGATGACCTATCTGAGATTTTGCTGTCCTAACTTACAAAGACACAGAGCACCATTTCAGCATTAAAATACTAAAGTCTGAATACAAAGATTAGCCATCTCAGGCCAGACATCTCTGAATGGAAGCAGCAAAACAGTGGTCATTTACAGCAAAGATATAAAAAAAAAAAAAAGTTCTTATGTTCTCTTCAAGACTGTAATTAAATCATATTCTCCATGTTTATTTTATTACTTGTACCAATAGTGCTGTGGAATATTTATGGTCATTTAAAACTTGCAGTGGCACCTACTAATAACACTTAAATGAAGGGTGTTGTTAATTTTTAAGTATTTCTTTTGCCTTTTTTTGTGATCAGTAACAAGAGTCAGATGATACTAGGAAATACTGAACAACAGAGCAAAATAGTAGAGTTGCTAAAGGTAGCTAAGCCCTACTGGTTATATCTAAGAAAAATACATAAACTCAGCAATGTTGACAAGCATGACTTTTCTTTATACCAGAAGAGCTAAAATCACAGAAAGAAAAAAAACACATGAGATGTAAAGTGACTATGAATTTAACAGTCAAATAATAGTTTAGAAAGCTCTGTCCCAAATCAGAAAACAACAGGAAAGAATTTGAAAGCATGTTATCTGCCTTATGATGAATGCAGGTAAAGTACCTATAAATAAAAAAAAAAGCTTTATTTTTTCTATGTAGCTGTATTTTTCCTCAAAGACAGCAAAGGTTCTGACACTTCTACAGATGGAAAGGGCTTGGCTAGCAAACAGACATTCAAATAACTTGAATGAGGACAGGATTTTGCTGTTTATTATATTTCCTAGAAATGTTGTTCAGAACAATGTAATCTGTGAGTATTTTGAAGTGATTCTTCCACAGCTGTCTTAGCCGATAGCATGGGCAGATGGTGCAACACAGTCCAGCATACGAGGAGGTTACTTCTTTCACAACTTTATTAGCTAAGGGCTTTGAAAAGCAACAGTGATGATGATATAAATTACTGCAATCTTGTAGAACAGGTAAACAGAATAGGACAGGCTTTTTACGCCTGTCTAGGTACCACTTTTATGATGCTGTAGCAGGGGAGGAGAAGGAAGGAGAAGGGAGAAATCTTAGTCAAATCTTTCTTCAGCACCCACCTCTACTGAGTTTTTAAGCTGATTGCCATGCCAAGCATTGCCTATCAAGTTCCATCAGGTGTTTGTGCAAAGAAAGGGGCAGGCCAACTTCCATTTTTCCGAGTCAAAATCATGCTCACAAACTGAGTCATCAGCTACTTGCTTTGTTAACACACTTTCATGTAGCAGTTAAAATCCTTACTGTGATACCTACTGTAATCGCTAAAACTAAAGGATAAATTGTCAAGCTGAAAAATTACTGCCACCCTAATTAGACAAATAAATCATTAAACTTCTGAAACACAAGACACATCATGAATAGGGATATTTAAAATTAGGTTATGTCTAGTTTTTAATTTCTATTTGCATTTTAATGAAGATTTATCCTAATGAGATAAGTAGAGAAATTTCTGTATAAAGTGCTCTTGGATTCTCTGTGTGTCAAGGATTAGATCTTCAGAGCTTTAGGGTACCTGAAGTAAGATAAGAGTTTGAAAAAATTCATTAGGTATTTATCTACCTTGGGTCTTCCCTTTGAATCCTACTTTGTTCGAATCCTCCTGGGTCTAAATGCCTTCAGGACATCATTATCCAGTGGGATTTCTGGAAGTGCTGAATGCAGGCAACAGAACTGAAAATCAATGTTCAGGTTTTAACAGTTCCAAAGACCAGATCCTAAGTATATGAATATTGTCAATATTATGTAATATTGCTTACTGCATGTGAAAAGACTGATTTTTGTTTTCTTTTTTAGAAATGGCAAGAATTCTAAATGTCTTCATTGCTGCTGAAATTCCTACCTTAGCACAACATCTCTATATAACAAAATTTACATAATTTAAATGGCTCAAAACTAATGAAATTCATTAAGATGTGTCATTTTGATTAAGGAATGATTAATTTGTCTTCATTTATTTAGCAACGAGTGAACAGATGAATGTCCTATATGATCACAAGAACACTGACAAAGGAACAGTACCATAGTTGTATTTCTAAATGTTAACATATCTCTATGTACATTATGTTCATGTTCATTTGGTACTTTTGGGAACATGCTTGTGTTGCACTTTCTCTTTCCTTTAATGGATTTCTAACAACATGCTTATTCTGCATTAATAATCCCTTAGAAACTCATTGTACCTTAATTGTACTTTAGAATAGGACATTTTCTACTACAGGCTGCTTCTTGACATGGTCTGGCTGCCTATGCTATAATGGATTTGTATCAAATTTCCCATTTGGCTGATCTGATAAAATTTACCCATACCCTGTTCAAAAGTCCTTGAAGCACTGAGCACACTACAGACAAGTGGTGCCATTCAGTGTCAGCTACTCAGGTATTAAATAGCTGTAGAAGGAGATGGACTACAATAGGTCAAACTCTACTACTTTGCTGGGACAAGAAAAGGAAACTGATTTTCAGTCATTCTGTAGTCATTACCTACAATTAGCAAAGGAGAATTTGTCTTTAGTCTCTTATTCAAACATTTAGTATGTCTATACTGAAAAATTTGAGTACATCCAGTACTGATCCTGCTCTCATTTTGCAGATGCTAATTTAATTCCCATTACTCCTATAGCATTAGGTATTTTTCTCTGACAGAGCTGTTAGCTTGCCTCTTCTCCAAACACAAGGAGATTGCTTATTGTTAAAAAGCAGACCAAAACAGAAACAATAAAAAATGTTCTACTCCAGCTTTGCTAACATAGCTAATCCAATAGGAGGTAAACTAAAAGTGGGAGTTGATCCGCTACATAAATTCTTAGTGTCAATATAACTTAAGACATTAAAGCTCATTTCAATTTAGGAAAAAGTTTTGACAAAGGGTCTGTCTCCATAATCAAAAGTAGTTAACTGAATTGTTTGAATAAATGGTACTTAAATTTTACCATTTATAAATTCTGAAGCATTAAGATTATCCTGCATTCTAATCTAACCTGTAGTTACGAAAACTTCTAGTCTCCTAAATAAAACCACAAGTGCCATTTATCTACTTATAGCTTCTGGAGTGACTCAACTGTAGTACAGTAGTTTGATATTTTTCATGAAGGTGGAATAATTACACATATAAATTAATTATCCTCTCCTTTCTGTTCTGCATAGCAGGCATTCAGTCAGTGACATACAATAGCAGACTTACTGCAACTCTTAAACATAAGTCCAATGCTCACTGATTTCCTAAAGCATAACTGGGTCTGCTTAGTGAAAGAAAAAATTGACTTCTGCACTAATCTTCCCAAAGCAGCAATTTAAAAAAATTAATATTCTCAGGATGCATTTTAACACAGTTACAAATAACATTGTTGGATTAAACAACAATAATCAATGTTAATGGCCAGTTCTGTTGTAAATGGGTTTCTTGCATTAAATAAAATACTTTTCTTATGCTCCTAAGTTAATTAGAACATAGAATGTCTGTATCTGGGTTTTGATTTTGTTAATGATTTAATGATTAATTATACCAATGAAGTGTAATTATTAATTTTTTTCTTTTGTCTTGTTTTGAGGGTTTTTTTGAAGAATGAACTGGTCACTGAGACTTGTTTATTTGGTTGTTTTTTTCCAGCTCTGGTATTGCTTAACATTGCCAATATGCTCTGCCTGTCAGTAGGGCTCCTCATACTGCATTTGCAGAGGTCGTACATAATAGCTGCAAAGGTGAAATCTTTCCTTATTTTGGTGATAGTATTGACTTGCTTTTCAAAGCAGTTTACCTTGCAGTGACACCACATTTAGTTATCATATCTTACAAAAAAACACCCACAAAAAACAAAAGAGAAAGAGGGACAATGTCTTCTTTGGCACAAATAAAAATGTACTTTTAAATACACAAGGTTAAAAATTACAATCATTATACTGGTCATATGGATAGACTGGCATCTTAATGTTTGGTAAACATACACTATGCTTATTTGTCAGCTTTTTTAGACTGAAGGCAGTTAAATCCTGTTTACATGAACTTCTGCATTAACTTAAACCAGAAGTGCCTATGCAGAAGCTTACTAAACCAACTTGTAAAATCTGGTGCTGATACTGTAATATTTCAAGCTTAATATTGCAGCAAGTTCTCACTGGAGCAATGTTGTTCTGGCTCAGCTGAGCTAAGCGCATCACTCTGGAAAGCAATATTCAGTTGTTCAGCCTCCTAGGAGACATCTAAGTAGATGGTTTAGTAAACTTGATCTAATCAAAACAAAAGGTGTTCCAAGTCAGACAAATGTAAAATTACCCATCAGGAACATGGAGATGGAGTTACTGAATGGAGAACAGACAGCCGATAGTTACTTTGTGTGTCTAGCTCCAATTTTTTCTTATATGCCTTTACTAACACTGGGTGAAGTCAGAGTGGGGACTGCTCCTTTCTTTGAGGAGCTTCTGAGCACAACCAAGGAAAGAAACTTGTAGGATTTGAGAGGTGCAGTGGTGACTGCCTAGAGGTACAAGACTGCAGCTCAGAGAAAAACTGAGAGACTATGGCAAGGGACAGAGAACAGATACAAAGTCTCTCAGATGATGGAAGAAGTTTCCTGCATCATAGAGGAGTGAGATGAGTCAGGTGCAATTTGGAAGGTCAGTGAGTTGAGTAAACACAAGCCTAGATTCCAGAACCGGTCTGCAAAGGAGCAGAGCAGGAGAGCAGTTTATAAACTCCCTTTATGGTTATTCTACTTTGAGTTTCCTCTGATTAAAACATTAGGGATTTTAGTTTATGTTATTTTAAAGCCAGATTTTTTTTTTCCAGTTTAGAAGCCTTTTGGTTCTCTTTGGGGAGTTCACTATAGGAAAGATCTAGTCCACCTCAAAGGTTTTGCTAATTCTGGATCCCACTGCATGGACAGTAATGAAAAAGCAGTGCCTGAAATCTGGAGCAACAGCGAGAAGCTCTGGTTTGCTCAGGGATAATGAATTGGAATAGGGAAATCATCTTCCCATTTGTGTTATTGAAGAGGAACAATACTGGAATAATAAATACACTTTGGATACTCATTAAAAAAAAAAAGAAAGAAAGAAAGAAAACAAATATACAATGCAATAGAAAATAGCACCAAAACTTTTCTGAAGGATATGTCTGTCTGACAAACTTAATAACCTTTGACCATGTATTACCATAAAGAATTAGTGATGTCTTCCATGGCATGAAGTTCAACAAGACCAAGTGCAAGGTCCTACATCTGGGTCGGGGCAATCCCAAGCACCAATACAGGCTAGGTGAGCAGCCCTGAGGAAAGAGACTTGAGGTTTTTGGTAGATGAGAAGCTCAACATGAGAATCACAGAATCACACAAAACCACAGAATCTCCAGAGTTGGAAGGGACCCATTAGGATCATCTAGTCCAACTCATGAACTCATGAGCCACCAGTGTGCACTTGCAGCCCAGAAGACCAACTGTATCCTGGGCTGCATCAAGAGAAGCGTGGCCAGCAGGTTGAGGGAGATGATTCTCCCCCTCTACTTTGCTCTTGTGAGACCCCACCTGGAATTTTAAGTGCTGTTTTGGAGCCCCTATTACAAGAGGGATATGGAAGTGCTGGAGTGAGTCCAGAGAAGGGCCATGAGAATGATCAGAGGACTGGAGCAGCTCTCCTACGAGGACAGACTGAGAGAGTTGGGATTGTTCAGTCTGCAGAAGAGAAGGCTCCGAGGAATCCTTATTGTGGCCTTCCAGTATCTGAAGGGGACCTACAAGAAAGCTGGGGAGGGACTTTTTAGGAGGTCAGACAGTGATAGAACCAGGGGAAATGGGTGTAAGCTAGAGGAGGGTAGATTTAGATTAGACATTAGGAGGAAGTTCTTCACCATGAGGGTGGTTAGACAGTGGAACAGGTTGCCCAGAGAGGTTGTGGAAGCCCCATCCCTGGAAGCTTTTAAGACAAGACTTGATGGGGCTCTGGGCAACCTGATCTAGTGGATGGTGTCCCTGCCAGGCAGGGGGGTTAGAACTGGATGATCTTTGAGGTCCCTTCTAACTCTGCGAATTCTATGATTCTATGATCATTCGCCACGCTAAATGCTTTTTAGTTTAAAAACAAAGAACCAAAATGAGAACCAACATCTGAAAGCTGAAGCCGAAAAAAAACCCAACCAAACCCAAAACCAAAATAAAACAAAATCAGAAATTAGGGCAACTTTTTAACTCTGTGGTGATTAATCATGGGAACAAAATACCTTGACAAATATTAAATTCCCCATTCCCAATATTTCAGGTCAAAAATAGTGTCTTTCTGAAAAATAAGATGTAGAAAACCCAAGATCATACTATTTGATTTTTTTAAGAAAAAAAAATGGAATTAAGTAAAGTATAATAAGGTTACATAGCAGGACAGACTACAGGATCTCATAGTCTTGACTGCTTCCAAAATCTAGAATCTTTAGGAATACAATTACCATAAAACACAAAATGCTACTCTTGCTACTATGGATTGTCTTGGAGCCTTTGTAGATATTCAAGGTCAAAAGGATACAGAAATCTCTTTGTATGTTGTCTTATATTTTATAGGCATACATTTGGTATTTTTACATGAAAGGAAAAAGGTTGTGTCATTATTAGTGTATGCTTTCCTGTAAACTCAACCTCTACATACAGACTACAGGCAAAATAGGAAACAGAAAGGTCTTGACTGCAGCAGTAATCAGGTTAAATCCTGATACACAAAATTTCCTGTATCCACAAAACTTAATGGTCTCTCCTGTGGTCTTCTCTAGTGAAGAAAAAACCACGCTACCCACAAACATAACATGGAAGAAATTGTTTTGCTTTGCCTGAGGATGTGTTATCTATATACCTTGCTCCTATATGTTTCTTTATCAGGGGATGGAAATCTTCCTATTCTTCCTAGGCATCTCCATAGAGCAGTGAGACATATGGTGCTTATTTGTTGCACACAAATTATTCTTAACAAATAAATTCCTGTATTACCACTTACACTGAATAAGTACGTAAACAAAATTGCTGAATCGATACTACAGGTAGAGGATATATGTGTTTTTATCTTTCCTTTTTCTTGTCTTAACAAGAACTTAAAGGTTAAATTATTTTTTGTTTGTTTTTTTCACTTTGCATTTAACTTTGCATTGGATAGATTAGCAGAAGATCTTGTCTGAAAATGAAAAATTCCAAGAAGGCTTGGAAGTAGAATACATCACAAAGCTGGTAGATAAATTAATGCAAATAGTTGGAATTTGAAATTTCTGCTTGAGAAATGAATGTAAAACCTTCGTTTTGCTCTTTAGTTTCACTGGCAAAGGTGCATGTCCAGCTCTTTCCATATTAATTTTAGTTCTGACTTGGAAAAAGGCAAAGCTATTCTTAAAATTTTTGTGTGCTGAGTGGGGTTCTTCAGAAAATGTTTTTAATTACTGAATGTGAAATAGCCCATTTCCACACCTATATAACTGGAAAAGTAAGTATACTGGTTAATACAGCTGTGTTGCTCTCTGAATAAAGGAGTTAACCATATCTTTTAGGATTATTTATCCCTTACCAACTTGCATGACGTTGGGCACAGATACTGAAAGATGCCTTTCTCCAGGACTGAATGGTCTCATCTCATACACTCTCCAACTACAGAACTTCAAAGATAAAATGAGAATGTTCTTTAAAGAACCCTAAAGTTTAAAAAAAAAATCATACTGTAAGTCTTAATCGTATAATGTATTCCATAAGTGAGTAAAAGTGATTTTTGAAGAAAATATAGGCTTAGGACTTTGGTTTAAATAATAAGACTGGGCAAGGGCACGTGAATAACTCTGTAGCTTTCTATTTTTCAAAGCTATGTTATTGTAAGAGCAGTGACTAAATGTGGAAATATGAAAAAGACCATCTGTTGTTATGAGAAATGTCAGACATAGAAGTTTAAAATATCTGATTTACCTAGATTTTTCTCCTTTCCACTTGAAGGGAAAAAAAAGAAAGAAAAGAAAAAAAGCTTATCTCCTCACCTAGTCTTTGTCAGATTTCAAATTTTATACACTGTCTGCCTTCAGGGCTTGAGGAGTCTTTGTGTTAAGAATCCAACTGATAATAATGCTTTATTGGGAATATAATAATTGTCTTTTGCTAGAGGCAATTGGCAAAGAAATTTCCTAAGTCAACTAAGAAGTCTCTTTTTTAGCTCTAATTTACTTCCAGTTGTCCATCTTTTGTCTTCTGTCTCTGCAGGAACTGAAAAAGAATATGTGCATGAAAGTTCACAGTACAATATACCAAATTTTCTTTCTCCATTTAGAGATTCCATTCTACTAAGAGATTCCTTTTTGACACTTTTTAGTAAATATGGAAATCATAAGGTGAACAGGGGTTAGGTGTATTTTCTACTCAGCCAGGAGAGAACGATCACAGAATTTTAGAGTAGTTTGGATTAGAAGGAGTCTTTACAGGACATCTAGTCCAACCCTCTGCAATGAGCAAGGACATCTTCAACCTGAGCGTGAATATTTCCAGGGATGGAATATCTACTACCTCTCTGTGAAACCTGTTCCAGCATTTCAACACTCTCATGTAAAGCAATTTCTCCCTCGTATCTAGTCTAAATCTGCCCTCTTGTAGTTTAAAACCATTACCTATTGTCCTGCCAAAATAAGCCTTGCTAAAAACATTGTCTTCATGTTTCTTGTAAGCCCCCTTTAAGTACTGGAAAGCCTCAGTAAGGTCACTCTAGAGCCTTCTCTTCTTCAGGCTGAACAACCCCAACTCTCTCAGCCTTTCCTCACAGCAGAGGTGTTCTGGTCCTCTGATCATTTTTGTGGCCCTCCTCCTGAAACCACTCCAACAAGTCCATGTCTCTCCTATCCTAAAAAGTGCCTGGTTTCAGGCACTTCTCAGTGAAACCCAGTGACAAGACAAGGGACAATGGTGGTAAGCTGAAGCACAGGAGGTTCCCTATGAATACACATAGAAATTTTTTCCCAGTTCAGGTGCCAGAGCACTGGAGCAGACTGCCCAGAGAGGTTGTGGAGTCTCCTTGACTGGAGATATTCAAAACCCATCTGGACACGCTTCTGTGTGACCTGGTGTAGGGAATCCTGCTGCGGCAGGGGGGTTGGACTAGATGATCTTTCAAGGTCCCTTCCAACTTCTAACACACTGTGATACTGTGATTTTTATGACCTCATTTGTAATTCTGCCCAACATGTTGTCCTGCTATTCCCCAAGTTGTTTCATAGCTTTGAATTGTCTTACACAGGACTGTGTGAAAAGTGTAGTCATAAAGACAAATGAATGGCACAGCACTTTGTTGTCACTATAGAAAAAAAAGATGAGCTCACCACTCTGAGATACTGAGTGTAAAGGCTAGTTTCTCATTTTCCCATTTGACTGTCCTAACTCCACTACACCTACACTCAAAGCAAAGGCAGAGAAACAGAGTGAAGCCTCATGTGTGTTCAGTGAAGATGTATGAAGAGTGACCACAGTGCACAGGATATTTATGTCAAGTGCTGTTTTAGTGCCTTTGGAATCATCAAGATATCTTCTGTAGGCTGAAAGACATAAAATAGTTAAATGTCTTTTCAGAGCAGCAACTGTAAATGAGGTGCCATGTCCTAATCAGATGCTTATGTTTAGGCAATACACCCTAGAAATCTTGCCCTTCACTAACTCCATGCATGGAGCCAGAATATTTTTATTCCTTGCAGTAAGACTAATGCAACAAGTAACAGGCCTATCTGTGGCACTGCCTGTGTCCAAAGAAGGGCAATGAAGCTGCTGAAGGGTCTGGAGAACAAGTCTTATGAGGAGTTGCTGATGGAACTGGGCTTGTTTAGTCCGGAGAAGAGGAGCCTCAGGAGAGTCCTTATCTCCCTTTACAGCTACCTGAAAGGAGGTTGCAGTGAGACAAATGTCAGCCTCTTTTCCCAAGTAACAAGTGATAGGAAGAGAGGAAATGGCCTCGGGTTGCTCCAGGGGATGAAAAATTTCTTCACAGAAAGAGTTGGTAGGCACCAGAACAGGCTATCCGGGAAGTCTTTGTGTCACTGTCCCTAGAGGTATTTAAAAAACATGTAGTTGTGGTGCTAAGGGACATGGTTTAGTGGTGGACTTGCCAGTGCTAGGTTGATGGTTGGACTCGATGATGTTAAAGGTGTTTTCCAACTTAAATGTTTGTATAGTTCTGTGATTTTATGTGCAAACCATGTGACTTAATGAGAGTTCATTCATTTTCAGTTGCATTTTTTCCAGAGTTCGAGACAATTTAACACCCAAATACAAATTAATTTAAAATGGAATGATAAATTTAGAGAAAACGGTGTCCAGAACCAGTAAAGCCTTTAGTAGTCTGAAGGGGCATATTGAGAGCATTCAAGCATGTACGTGTATCCTAAAAGGTTAAATGATCCAAACAGTGAAAAGAGAAGATTGTAACTCTACCTTAGGCTGATTTTTGGGGTTTGAGGAGTCCTAGACATAGATATTACATCCCGGAACTGTCTGTATTTTACCTTCATTGGATATCTGTACACATGCTTAGGAAATTAAGAGCAGTTCTGGATTCCATTCTTGTCATCAGAATTGAAACCTATCATTATGATGTAAATTCTGCATTTGGACAACAGGTTCCTTTGAAAGTCCCAAACTCCTGCCATAAAGGTAATTCTGATTTATATTATGCACACCATTAGTCTTGGAAGATAATATGGTTTTTTTCATTATCATTCATATACTTTTCAAAGGGAAAGAAATTGTAGGATTAAGATTATGCCATTAGGAAAAGCAATCGTATAGATAATAGACAGTCATGACTGATCACACAACATGATGTCTCTATAAAGAAAGGGGAAAAAAAAGAATTTCAGCCAGTTGGGAAACTCTCCCAGATACTGTTGAAAAGATAATAATTAATGATAGTATTTTTATTCGTTTATTTATTTAGAAACTGATGCATTACTAATTTTAACCTGTAAAGTACATTTCAGCTTTGCAAATTGTACAGATTTTTGAATGTCACTTTTTAGATAGGTCTTTAAGGAATGTGGACTTTTCTATTGGCATTTTGTTTTAATGATCCTTTCAGTCTAAAGGAACTCCCATCCCCTCTCTTCTCCTTTCCAGTTTCCACTGAGCTGAAAATATGAGATGCGTGGATCATATTTTGGTCTCTTATAAGCTTATTTACCTCAATGACTATTCATCACTCTGAGTAAAAGAGAAAAATTTGGCCTAGCTAATTTCAACAGGATCAGGGTTTCCCTCAAGCATTTTCCAGTATCTTTGAAATGTATGTCCAATCTTAAAGCTTCCTAGTATCCCTTTCATGCTTTATACGACTGTCCTTTTATTGGTGAAAAAAGGGTAGCGATGCAGCTTATTGCCAATGTTTAGCCAGTATTTTAATTGCTTTTGTGACACTATTGACTTATTTTCTCTCTAACACATCATCAAAGAATGTAACAGGCTGCCCCCTGAAGTCACTGATGGATATGTTGATAGTCGCTGGATGGAGTCCTGCAAGGAGTACTGCGTTTTCCCGTTAGAAACATTTTGACACCCTGTTGTCTTCCTGAGTTGATCAGACACCTGCTGCTAGCCCACCTGCCTTATTGGCAGGCAGAAATGCCTGTCTGCCTCTTTTTCTGAGGTTTTTGTTTGTTTTTGTTTTGTTGGGTTTTGTGTTGTGGTTTTTTTTTTTTTCTTGTTGTTTTGTGGGTTTGTTTCCCCACTCTCTCTCTTTGTAAGTATCAACAGGTGGGATCAATTGTGAGGAAGAATGTTGTGCCAGTGCTTCATTGCTGGCATGGAGGCAGAAGCTCCTGTACAGGGGATAGCGTGTGCGGGTTGAAAAAGGCTGCTCTACAGAAGTCAGTGCTGTCTGGCACCCATGCCTTACTAGGAGAGGTCCAAGCAACTTTGGAGCAGGCAGGGTGCCATGCTGACAGATGGACAGAAGGAGTAGCCAAGACACCAGGTAGTTATGCAGCAAGTGTGTTTGCTGAGGGTTTGATTGTCAGCCAGCAATATCTAAATGACTGTTTGTTTTGAATTTATACACATTTGTTTAAAGAAATGCATGAAAACTGAACTAGAGCTGCATTGTATTAGCTTAAGAAAAAAGGAAAAAGAGCTGCTGAAGCAGAACAGAAAGGTAGCTTGTAACCCCAATTATACTTGACTGATGACTATGTTCATATGGTTCTGTTTGCAGTGACAAGTTTCTCTAGAGTCTACTTTATAGAAGGAACTGTCCCCTAATAATTATTGTCACTTCTTGCACTGTAGGTGGCAGATGTATGCAAACTTAAAAGTGTTTTAAGGGTCAATCTAATATTCTATCTACTGTTCAATTTTATTTATTTTCTGGAGCTGGTAGAGCTTTTAAAAATTCTTATATTTCAATGCAGTTAAGTGCTCTTTTCAGGCAGAACCATGAAGCATGGATGTGCAGAAGGATATAAAGAAAATGGATTTTAAAATCCATTGACTATGCTAGCATGTTAAAAACAAAAAAAGTTTATTCTCCAATTCTCTGTGAAGATTGAATCAGTACTTAAATTATCTGCACCAATCTACCTTTTATGCAGTCACCCCTGTTTTGAGAGCATAGTGAAAGCAAACACATCTGTTTGTAGCTAAACTCATTCTAAGCAACTAAATAGTAACTTTAACACAAACATTTAAATTAATTGGTGGCATCTCAATGCAACAGATTGCCATGACTTTATCAATGAGATCCAGGCTTGATACTGTATGTGATTTCAGAGTCACGTTAACCTAGCAGTCAGTCAGGTCACTTAGATACTTCCTCACGTGAGGAGTAGGCAAAACACTCATTATACCCTGTGTAGCTCTAAATATACAAAATTATCTTCCCATCTGACAGAGCTGTCTTATTAGCTGATATCAAGAACTGAAAGGCTATGCTATTGTCACATTTTTATCTGTTTCTATCCCAGCATTGCTGGAAATAATATTTGTAATGCTGTTATAATCATATCAATTAAGACAGGGCCTTAGGTGAAACCTATAAAGGCAAGGTAACTCCTTGGGACAGCTTTATGTTGTATTAGTGTCTTTAAAAACAGGCTGCTACAAAGACTGAAGAAAACGATGCCATTAATTCCAGCACTACTAAGTCTTTATTGCTTTCTCCACTGCTGCAACTCATTGTTATATTTAGTGTCTGACCACAGGACCTGCTGTATGATGAACAGTCAAAATGAAAGGGAGAAAAATAAGATCTCATTTCTGCAATTCCTCCTGAACTTGTAAGCTCTTATAAATGTGAAATTTGGTAGGAGTAGCTCAGAGAAGATTTATTACCTCTTCCAACACTGTCCTGTTTAATTATTTTGCATCTTTTAAGAAGTAGGTTGTGTGCTTTTTAGGAAGCAAAGGAAACCGTCTTACTGGAGAGCAAAGGACAAACAGGTTATGCTGATTAATTTTGGACTGAGGTTGATTCTGTAAGGTGAGAAAGCACCTTTGAAAATCCAGCTGCTTTCCCCTCCAGCCCATTAAGGGTTTTTTAGATCTTGTATATGTTGTGCCAGTATAAAACCATGAACCTGAGTTCCACACTGGGAAAACTTCTGTGACATTTTGAGATATCCCCTTAAAAAAGGATTTACTTTGAAAATGCTTTAAGAAAACAGAGGTCACGTTTCTCTGTACACCCCGTCTGACACACTGGCCAGTGGTGCAACACTCATAAATCCACTTCAGCTGCTCAACCGTAATGTGTTTACTACGGGCAGTAGTAAATCAGACCTTGGTATTTTGTTCTCAGCATAATTAAAAGGTTTTGTCCTTCCTATAAAGAATTTAAAAGATCTAATTCGGCAAGGGCTAATGAATTGGAAGGGCTAATGAACCAGGAAAAGTAGATGTAAGTAGGCTTGGAGAAGAAATCCTCAGTGTTTGCAGTCCAGAAATCCAAACATGAAAATCCAACACTTGAAGAGTCCCAAGCCTATTTTCAGGATCCTCCAAAGTGCTTAAGTGGAGGAAATTATGACTTTACAGAGCATTGCAAAATCCTCAGTTTTACAGAGATAAAGACTATGTACTTTTTTGTTACCAGATATATCGCTGTGCACAACTGTCTTAAAAAAGAACCACAGTTAATATGCTACCTAATTTGTTATTTGATTGTGTGCTATTACCATCAGAAGTGCTTGTGAAGGTAGGTGGTCAGGAATGAAATTTAAATAAACCACATGGCCTACAGAAATGTTCCCCTTGATGTTCAGATCATCAGCTAACAGAGACAACTCATTATGTTCAAAAGTGAAAGGAGGTAAATACATTTCAACTTTTGCTTCTCCTAACAATGGGTTTGCCAAATCTAGAAGCAGTCTTGTGTGGAAGTGTTTCCACACATTTCTACAGTGATAAAAAGTGATAGAACGATTACCTGTTTGTAACTAAAAAAGAGACAATTTTCATAATGCCACCTATCTTATCATCTCCACATTGCCATATTTTCATGGTCTGGAATATTGCCTAGGTAGGGCTTCTTTCCAATTCCTTGACTTATTTCGTGTGCATAAAAATGAACTCAGACAAAGCACCCTATTGATTGTGTAGCTCAGAATAGAAAATACTGTATCATATAAGGTTATGTTGTTACACAGTGCAATTGTTAACAATTTGAGAACATTGCTTTAACTCAACTGCAAGCTGTTTCATATAGCTCTATTCAGAAACATTTATGTTCTCTGGAATGAATCAGTTTCTAAATCATAGGTGACTGATTTCTGCTATTTCTGTTTGTTATAGCAGCAGTATTTTGAGGGGAGAAATCATTGTAAATTTGAAATACTGCTTTGATAAGCATCAAAATTCAAGAACTGGAGCCACAGTAGTGCATTTAAGAGCTAAATAGGAAACAGTTGGAATTTTATCTGCAAAGTGATTGCTAAATGGAAATCAAAAAGGTCAGCTGCAATTCACTCTAGGGAATCAAGATTCACGCTCTAAGTGATGCCGCAGGTGCTGTGCTGGACAGTGAAACACAAAGTTTTTAATTAAATCATTGTTCTTCCTGAGGGAATATTGCATTAAAACCCAAGTGGATCTGACATAATGGCAAGATCAACATTCCTGGTTCCTAGTCAAGTCATTATATTAGTCTGATGATTAGGTAAGGAGGGAGGCATTTCAAATTACAGAAGCAGGTTTACATAGAATGACACACACAGAATCACAGAATATTAGGAGTTGGGAGATAATTATGGCAACTTCTGAATGACAGAAATTACTGCAGTTAGTTTTCTTTTGTTGTTGTGGGTTTTTTTCTTCTCCCTCCCTCTTCTTTTTTCCTTTTTTTTTTTTTTTTTCCTCTTGTCTGTCTCCCTTCCATAATGTTTTAATTCTTTCTTTTGGAGGTTCCTAGCATCAAAATGTTATATATCACTTTGATTACAGTTTAGTCCTTTTTGTTACTTTATTAAGCAGAGAGTCAGTTATAATTTGTCTGTGGCTGTTGCTTACATTTATAGTTAAACTACAAAAATTCTTGTGATATTTATGCTTCTAGTCTCCCACTGTCTGGATTCTTTCACTGTTGTAATATCTAGCTTCAAAGTACTAGTCACAGAGTTACCTATGCAGGATTTTCATTGGAAGTGAGTTCATATATGCTGTTGAGTATTAATTTTTACGTAATTTTGTACGAGTACAAACAACATGTAGTGGTAGTGTGACTGTTACTTTTGACTTGACTGAAGCATAGCTGAGAATTACATGTAAGGGATTTAGTTTTTAAGTATTTTCATTTTTATGTATTAAAGTACCATATTTTTTCCCAAAGTTTAAAATCTTCTTATAAGTCATAATAAGGTAATTAAGGTTGTTAATAGGCACCTGCATTGTTTACTTTTACATTGCCTCCTCTAGAAATGCAAATCTGGCTCACAAGATTTTCGTTTACATGTCTATTAACTAATGCTGAATTAGAGTTGATGTGAGGTGGAGTATATATAACATATCATTACTTCATCCGGATCATTTCTACTATGAGTTCAGACTTACTCATTATGACTATTCTCAAGGCTGTGGGAATAATATTTCTTTGCAGACAGACAAATAAAAGAGTACAGAGATCAGTTCAGTCTGAATTGCATTTATATTTAAAAAAATCTTACTAATATAATAAAGCATATTTTGAACAGCATGAAACATTTTCTTCATCTAAAATGAAATTTTTGATAGAAAAACCTATTTTCAAGATGAAACAAAATCTTAGCTTAGTGATCTTTTCAATAGCCCAAAAGATAAACATCCATCAAGGATGTAGTATAGCCAGGCTTGATTATTTTTTCTGTTAGGAAGGCTGAAATCCACAATTTCTAGGAGTAGCACATCACCACTGGAAGACATAATGTTCAGTATCCTCATGTCAATGCTTTGATTTTATTTAAAGATAAACCCTATCATGTGTGCATTAGGAATTGACAGAATCAAAGGCAGAATTGTTTTCATTTTCACTTCCTGAGTCAGTGACTAACCAAATATTTTTCACAAGGGAGTTGTCAAGTCAAGGCTGGGCCAACCACCAACCCAATAACAAACGCTCCCTATTACCCCCTCATTTCCCCTGCATAGGAAACGGGATGAGAGAGGCAGAGAGACTTGTGGATTGGAAAATAAAGCTAAAACAACTTTAATAATAATAATAATGATAAATGAAATATACACAAATGATGCAAATATGTACAAAACTTAATACTGAACCCAACCCCCCCTTGATGGTAACTCTATCACCACTGATACTGTGGCAATAGGCCTCAGCAGCAGCTGAGCCAGGCTCAGGGGCTGGATCCTGGTACAGGATGCTGGATCAGGATTGAGGGCTGAACAGACAGAGGTCTCCTCAGATGCTGACCACCAAAGCACAGGAGAAGAAGGAACCAAAAAGGGAAGAACAATCTAGCAAGGGAGAATAATCTAGTAAGGGGGAACTGACCCCCAGTTTATATATCAAATATGATGTATATGGGATGGAGTACTTCAGTTGGTCAGTTTAGGGCCACCTGTCCTGTCTGCTCTTCCCTGAAGGTGCAGCCTTTACCCTGCACCCCCAACATGAGACACAAGATTTAGCAGTGACCATGCTTTGCATATCAATCCCTGGTAGTAAATCTAAACATTAGGCCTTATCACTGCTAGAAGGAGGCAGTGTCTGCACAAACATGTTGTTATTTCTCAGGAAGTGCATTTTCTCAGAGGAGCTTTAACTGAAAAGTAAAATCTCTGAACAGAATTAGTTCTGTTCTAACCCAAACCAGGACAGGAGTGAAGAAATTCTTATTCTGTATCTTATTGATTAGGGTATCCTAATTAATAACAGGATTCAAACTCTACCCTCAAATGGAAAAAAAATAGATTTGAACTGTGATTTCTTTACAGGTAAGCACTTCATCAACAGAACACTTTAAGACACAGTCCTTAGCTGTTCTTTTTTAATCTGCTTTGCTCTTTAGAAAATGCAGAGACTTGCTTGCCTAGATATAGCAGGCATGAGAGTTTCAAATGAAAAAGCAGTGTTTCTTAACTACATATATAGTAGACCTGTCAAATTCCATGACAAAGGAGAGTGGAAATGCTAAGAAAAAACCCTTGCCTAGCACAAAAGAAATCAGTAGTACTTAAGAAGAGAGCTCCACTGGCAACTATTAAATGAACAAACAAATTAAATTAAAAAAAATTTTATTTTTAAAGACCAGATATTGTAATGAAAACTGAAGAATCATCTAAGGGAGACAGGGACATGGAAATTGGGAAAGCAGAGGTGCAGTATCAAAATTCATATGGAGAAAATGCAATTTAACACAAGTTAAATAGACACAAGGAAAGAAAAATCTAAACACCATAATGTCAAAGAAGACATTCAGGAGAGAGTGAGCAGACAATCAGAAATGATTTCACAAGGCCACACTGTGGCAAAAAGAAATTGAATGCCATTTTGTTATCCATACATTGACATATCAAACAGCATTGATGAAAAAATATAATCTACTCAAAATAGTGGAAGGTGAGGGACCAATGCAGAAAAGGAAAGTTGTTCTATGGCTACTTTATTTCCTGAACTCACTGCTAAATTGTCTAAGCTTCTATGATGATTTTAAATCACTGGCCATAGAAACTGTGTGGTTTTCCCTATCTTTGCTAGAGCAAATCTTCATTAGCAGCCAGTTTTATGTACTAGATCTCTAGTAGAAATAATTCAGGGGGGAATTACCAAGACATTCTTGTTAAAGGGGTGATAAGAACTAGAAACCATAAATGGGTAGTGGCCACTTTTCATTTAATGATATACATTTTCTGGGTTTTGCTATTAAAGATGATGACAGACACTAGTTGAATTGGGTAATGTATTTATAATAATATAAAAAGATTTTTATATATATATATGTCTTGCAAGCAGATCACCATACTATTGAGAAATAGATTTTATTCTCTATATTGATTTATGTAACTCCTTACTCTATTATTAACCTTATCTGATATAACTCTTCAATATTTATGAATTTACATTTTATTCAGTGCTCCTTTGCCAACAAGCCGGTGGCAAATAGCAAAGGAAATGTCACAGTGAGGTTGTTTGGGGGTTTTTTGGGTGTTTTTTCTCCCTCCACATCTTGGAATACTTTCCATCTGTTTCACAGCTCCATGAATAAAGCTCAGTTATTTAGTGTGAATGTCACTTGCACAGGAAAAGTGCCAGCACCACAGACTGAAGTGGTGATGAAGTAATAAAATAAAAACTACATGAAACACAGATAAATGGTTGGATTTGAAGCAATTCTTGCCCTGGATGGACAGTGCAGGTCATTTGGGCTATCTGTCTAGTTACAAAAATGAAAAAGGCAGAGAAATGAGAACATATAAATAACAAAATCTATTCAGCTTAGTCCACAAACACTTCAGAGATTGGCTGCAGACATGGTAGAGCTATAAAGGGCTTTTGCGAACAATGCAAGTCTTATATGTGCCAGCTTACCAGTCAAAAATGTTCAGAAGAAGTCCTACTTACAGTAGCAAGTACTCGACCCACTTCACAAAAAATGGGAATGATATTCCAACCTTGTCAGGTCAGATGAGAAACCCTGGAACATACATCCAAATTCCTCAAAGATACAGAGTTTATTCAGTCAGAACTTGGATTGTTTCTGTATAGACATTACTCGGGTAAAATCCGTAGAATGTGATGTATAGGAAAAAAACCCCAGCCCCTCTAATGACATGGTAAAGTAATCAAATATTTTTTTTTTTTTGGTAAAAATGTTCACAGATTTTTCAGAAATAAAATGACACCTGTGTAAATTACATTTTGGTTTTGCTAGTATTGCTATTTTTGAAGAAACATGATAGTGAACCACTTACAGTGCAAATTCTAAAAAAGGTGCTGTGTAGGAAGATAGATTTCAAGTATGTACCTAGGGGCAATGTTTCACATATGAATTTCCCATTTTGGTTAACAAAAGTCTTCACTATGTACATCCAAAATATGTGCATTGGTTACTAGACCCATGACATGTATTAACACGGCCATAAATAAAGGACAAAGGTAGTTTGATTTAGTAGTGTCTTTGTGGGTAAATATGATGCTGTGCCGTAAGACTCCTCTCCAGTTTGTGATAATTGCTTCTGGTTTATGCTACTCCATTAGTACAAAGAAGTAACACACTAAATTTTAATAGATACAGACTAAAAATAACATGCCAAAAAAGAAAAGAAGTTGCTTAAACTTGAAATAGTATTAGACCTAGTAGAATAACTTGATTTTAAACATTTTTTTCAGCCACAGAACAGTGTGTTCTTCTTGTAAGTTTTTTTTCTTTTAACCACAATCAGGTTGTAGGCTTTGCGTTGGAGATACCATATGGAAAGTACTAATTTAATGGGAAATGATAAGCTGCAAATTGGATTCACGATTCGTGAGTCACAATGCACGACACATGCCAGTAATTTCCTAAAAAACAATATGCATGTATATATATTCAGTTACAGGTTCATAAATACCAATTCTTTGTTACCTAATTGTTGTTACAATTCTGACCAAATTCTTGTTGTTGTTGTTTCGGTTTTGTTGTGGGGTTTTTGTTATTTTGGGTTTTTGTATGTGTGTAAGAAACTGCACTCTCACACACCAGGACATCTGGCCAGGCATTGTTTTTGATGCTCACAAGGAATAGTTGTAAATATAATATTTATAATGGAGAATATGTATAATCTCTATCTACAATTGTTTCTTGTGTCAATTATAAACATTTCCTAAGTACAGCCATTGTGACATATTTTAGGAAGAGTCTTACAAGCAGAGATGTCAGAAGGCAGATCTGAGATGAAAGAGTTTTCTGCTGACATTCTTTGATAAACTGAACTAAACATACCTCATTTTAGAAGGTAGAGCAAAGTATGCCAGTGCAGCCATTTGATTGTGTTGATTAAAACTGTTGCATGCTTTTTGATGGAGTGTTATATCATTTCTCTACAAGTAAAGAACAACAATATTGTCCTTAGTTTTCCTGAGTGAATGATTTAGTATAACTGAAGTCCTTAGTTTAGTCTTCTGAAAAATGATGTGCAGACAATTTTTTCTAAGAATAAGTAACATATTGCTGAAGGTACCTCTCTGTCCCTGAGATCCAAGGTATGGTGACAGCTGATAATATTTGTGAGAGATGGAGGCTCTCAGTGAAGCAGCATGATGAATCACTATTGAATCTGAATTAGCTGCTTAGATGATTCCCCTTTAGTCATCATATAGAGAATCACAAAAACACAGAATGTTAGGAGATGGAAAGGACCTCGAAAGACCATCTATTCCAACCCCACGGCCACAGCAGGATTCCCTAGAACAGGTCACACAGAAGCACATCCAGATGGGTTTTGAATACTTCCATAGAGGAGACTCCACAGTCTCTCTGGGCAGTCTGTTTCAGTGCTCTGGCACCTGAACTGGGAAAAAATTTCTACATGTATTCACACGGAATCTCCTATGCTGCAGTTTACAACCATTGCTCCTTGTCTTATCAATAGGCTTCGCTGAGAAGGGCCTGACCCCATCCATGTGACACCCACCCTTCACATATTTAAAAGCATAGATGAGGTCACCCCTTACTCTCCTCTTTTCCAAGCTAAAGAGATCCAGATCCCTCAGCCTTTCCACAGAAGGAAGAAGTTACACCCCCTTCATCATCTTTGTGGCTCTGCACTGGACTCTTTTGAGCAATTCCCGATCCTTCTTCAACTGAGGGGCCCAGAACTGGACACAAGATTCCAGATGCAGCCTTACCGGGGTAGAGTAAAGGAGGAGAAGAACCTCTCTTGACCTACTAACCATACCCCTTCTAATACACCCCAGAATCCCATTGGCCTTCTTGACCACAAGAGTACACTGCTGGCTCATTCTCATCCTTCCATCTACCCAGACCCCCAGGTCCCTTTCCCTTTCACTACTCTCCCACAGGTCAGTCCCCAATCTGTACTGATCCATGGAGTTCGTCTTTCCCAGGTGAAAAACTCAATACTTGCCCTTGTTGAATTTCATTCAATTTCTCCCTGCCCAACTCTCCAGCCTCTCTAAGTCTCGCTGAATGGCAGCACAACCCTCCAGTGTGTCAGCCACTCCACACAGTTTAGTGTCATCAGCAAACTTGCTGACAGCGCACTCTGTTCCCTCATCCAGGCTCGCAGTGAATATATTGAAAAGTGCTGGTCCCAGTCCCGACCCCTGAGGGACTCCACTAGACACAGGCCTCTAACTAGACTCCATCACACTGACCACAATTCTCTGACTTCAACCAGTCCTTCTTCTCTCCTTCAACCAGTTCACAATCCACCTCACTACCCAATCAGCCAGACCACACTTCCGCAGTTTAGTTTCAAGGATGCTGTGGGAGACAGTGTCAAACACTTTACTGAAATCAAGATAAATCACATCCACTGCCCTACGCTCCTCTATCCACCTGGTTATGTCCTCATCAAAAGCTATGAGCTTGGTCAAACATGACTTTCCCTTGGTAAACTCATGCTGACTGCTCCCAATGACGCCCTTATCCTTGATATGCCTAGAGACAGAGTCGAGGATGAAGTGTTCCATCCCCTTTCCAGGGATGGAGGTGAGGCTGACCGGTCTATAGCTACCCAGCTTCTCCTTCTTGCCCTTTTGGAAGACTGGAGTGATGTTTGCCTGCCCCCAATCCCCAGGCACCTTTCCTGTCCCACAGGATTACTGAAGATGATGGAGAGTGGCCTGGCAATGACTTCTGCCAGCTCCCTCAACACCCGTGGGTGCATCCCATCAGGACCCATGGATTTATGGGTGTCCAGATGGCTTAGCTGTTTCCTAACCCAGTCCTCCTCAACTAAGGAAAACTGAGAGAGCAGCACAACTGCGTAGAGCACAATGGAAAGAGATAAAATGGTGCTGGATCTTTGTTGAAGTCATGGAGGACTGTAACAGAATTTTAGTGAAAGCTCGCTTCAAATAATCTATGCAGAGCTGAAATCAATGGCTGTTAATACCTAACCATCATGTATGATACTATGGTGAGTGGGAGTAGCACAGTGAGGGGTACTAGTACTGAGGTGACTTGCTAGCTAGGAGCAACAGCATCATGATTAGAGGCAATCCTGTAGCTAACAACAGCAGCCTGGAGTAGTAGCAAGGTGAAAGGAGGTGGTTCATGACTAGGTTTATAATTAGAGATTGTGGCAGTTAGAAATTGTACTGAGACAACATCAAGGTACCTCTACATGCACAGGCATAATTTTCTGATGAAAGATACTGTATGAGAATCTGTCTGCATGAATGCTTGGATGGTACTGAGTACTGAAAAAAAGCTGAGTCACATGTATTGAAAAGGTACAATCTGGAGAAGCATCTTCCAGTATAGATAAACATAAAGTCATAGATACTGAGAAAAAACAAAGGGCAGCCAACTTACAAAATTGTGGTCTTTGAGATTATGGTTTCTGTTCTGGAGAAAAATCTTAGAGTTATGACAGATAGCTTAGCATGTACTGTTGGGAAAGCAAATGAAAAGCTAGCAGTTATTCGGTAAAGAGTAGAGAGCAAAGCAGGAGAAGTTTTCACCCTCCTGAAGGTGTCTGCTTACAGCCACTGATGTAAGTCAGGATGCTGAGCTAGATAGGCTCTTCGTCTGACACAGCATGGCTGTTGTTCTGTTTTCATATGCTCACAGCAGGGAGAGAAAACCAAATCAATGGTCTAATGCCTACTGTTCCACAGGGCTGTGCTTTCCCATCTGATAAACACTAGCTTGATTTATTGCTGCTTTGTTTTCCCCTAATCAATGCTGTGTCACTTTTCCTTTTAATACCTTTGGTTTATCCAATACACGTGGATTTGGCAAGAAAGGAACTGACTGTTCAGGGATCACAGAGTTGTATCTTCCTGGCTGGCTGGTGTCCACCACAAACTGGCCTGTTATCGGCAACACCTGAAAGAAGTGCTATATAAGTACTGAATTTTAGAGATGTTTATCAAAGTATGTGTTAAAAGCAGCAACTTTTCTTTCTAAAAACTGAAAAAAAGTTAGATATTAAATTTATGGATGCTAATCAAATTTATTTATTGTAAAAACAAACAGAAGTCTTGGTATTTTTAACAGCTAAATTCCTTCTTCCCTGGCATCAGATCCAACATCTCATCCTCTTCAGGTCTGTGTTCCCTCAGCTACCTGCCTTGCTTGGTGTGTAACTCAGACTTTCTCTTTATTCAGATATTATGTGTGAAGGGGTCAGTGTTCATACAACAGCCCCAAAGGGTTGGCTGCCCAGTCTTAAGTCACTCATTTCTGCCTTGCCCATGTTTGTATTGTGTGTGTGGTGAGGTGCCGGGGTGCTTTTACCTAGGGACAGTGGAGCCCATCTCCACCAGCAATAGAACCCCTCTCAGGCATGTTTCCTTCTTAAGCCCAGGGTGGACACAGGTGTCCTTGGACCAGGCCTACCAACACAAGCTGTGGGAACAGTAATCATGCAGCTCTATCTCTGTAGTGAGTGCTGGAGGAGAGGGTTACCTCCACCCAAAATCTAAGAGTGCTGTTGCTGGGAAGAATGCTATTGTGACTCTGCATCTGTTCTGTTCAGAATGCCCCCAATGACTGCTGAGTCCTCATTGTCTCTGGCTTCTTGAAGCCTTTCAGTGATCTGGTTCTACACCCATTAAACACATGTCTTACAGATATCAAATAGTGCAAGTATTTTACTCTGAGTGTCATGTAGTGCTAAGCCTTGCAAGTGTTTATTACATCTACACTGTTACTTTTACCGGCTAAGCCTGTCATCTCATCAAAGAATTTTAAACATGACCTGTTTCCAGGAAACTGCAGCAGCTATGCATCTAGGCAGTTTTGAAAACATACCAGATATCTGTCTGAATCTTTGTGCACTACCTATCTATGAAACCTGTCTTTCAGTCTCCTATTATAGCAGAGTTTCAGATCTATGAGAAATATTTTTGTCTTTTTATTGTTGATCATGAAGACCTCTAAGAATCCATTACTTGAAAAGCAAAATCAAGCGATGGTTTAAGTGCATCAGCATAATCTAAGAACTATCTTTAATTGCAGATAACCTGCTGGAAAACACTGTATGTTAGATATTTTTTGCATTCTATTTATGCAATATAAAAGACTTCTGAGGAAACTAATTAAAAATCTCTCCAAAACTCAAAAAAAAAGCCCCAAACCCCCAGCCTTACATAATTTTTAGCAAGTGATTTGGAACTGCCTAAAATTCCTTTCTATGTGGGTAGGCTGAACAAATCAGGAGGCAAGAATTCTAAAATATATGTTAAAAAAACCCAACCAAACAGAAAACCCCAACCCAACCCAAAAACATAAACACAAAAATAATAATAAAAAAAACCCCAAACCAAAAAATGAATCAACCAACCAACCAAAATAACTAGCTAAGAGAATTGTGTAGAACCTGGAGTTTATGAAGTTCATGAGGTAGGCCAGACTGGCTGAAACCATCATTTTCAAGCTCTTTGACTACATGAACAGCTTGAACACGGTATTTAGTTTAGTAACTGTTTAAGTCACATATAACTTCTTATCACTCCTGAAATATTTAACTCCCATTCAGTGACTGAATTAAGGTACAAGTAAGTGTGTTCTCGAAATGTGTTTTTCAGTCTTGCAAGTCCAGACTGAAAAAAAAAGAAAAAGTCATCTGAGTTCAGAACTGCAAACATGAAAACCTATTCAGCCTTGGTCTTCATTGTGTCTAAAAGCTTCAGTTTCCTCACTTTTTAAAGTCTTTCATGAACCACAGCACACATGTGTCCAGTGGATGCAGTGTGGTAAGAAGGCCAATTAAGACCAAGAAAATACATGTAGTGGGCTACATTTAAGAACATGGGAAACTTACTACACAGTCACAGGGCAGTTTTCAAAGACAACTGCACTTTTAACTACACTCCTTTCTTCTAAAACAAAGCACTCCTAGCCCATAGACTTCTGTAACATCTTTGCAGAAGCAGAACTGGACAAAATAAGAGGCATTTCCTCCATGGTCTGAAGTGATTCAGACTCAGATTTCTCAGCTTTTAGGACATTTCTGTAGAGAAAGAAGAGGCAAGAAGGAATAAGATTGTACAGCCTGATGATTAAGGACACACTGTATGATGGGTTTCATCCTTCCTGCCGTCATCCCTTATGAAGCTTATATTAAAGAGCAATTGCATAAAATGCAGAAAGGGACCTTGAAAAAGGATTGAGACCAATAGCAACCTCACTTCCCCTCTGGCTATTTATGAAAAGAGATGAGTGAGCACTGTGAAAAAAAGGATCTCTTTGCCTCATCTGGTAGGCCTGCATGTGCACTTCCTAACAGGGAACAAAGTACCTAAATGTTAAAAATATTCTTTATGAATAGAAAGAACAGTCTCCTGTGCATTTCATGCATGCACATTCCTGTTTTTTTGTTAAGCAAATAGTGTACTTTTTATAGTTGTTTTTTTCCTGAGAATTGGTCCATTTTCCATCCCTAGGTCTTTAAAAGGGATGAAAAATGTTTCTTGTCATTGAAGCCTCTTCTAGTGAAAAGAATTCTTACCAGACTTAAAAAGTTACAGGTTCCCCATTGTTGCACTAAACATACTTATTTTGTGTGTGGCTTTCCCCTACAACAAATGCCCATCTTCACTGTAACAGCTCACAGTCACAGCATATTTATACACTTCATATCCAAATACCTCTTGGGGATTTCATCATGCAAGACTTCCAATATTTTCAAGATAAATTTAGCATAACCTAGAGCTCTAGCTTTTTCTATTGAGATGTTGCACCAGCTGATTTGAAAGAATGTGATTGATAAAAGGGTTTGGCTGCTACTGAAATGAAGTGATTGTAAATCTGACTTTTCATTGCTGCTTTCCATTTTTGTTGCATAAGATTACCTTCGGAAAGGTCACATTTTACCCAATAAAATCTCTTCATTAATTATTTTTGCAGAGCTTCTAGGTGTATTTAAGCCATATGGGTACTGTGGATGAAAGATGTCAGATTTGCAGACAATGATTTTTAATGTCTACAAGTACAACTGCTTTTTAATTTCCTTTATACATTTCAGATTCTGCAAATTCCCGTAGGGAGGACAAATCTATTTTAATCAATAGATACAAAACAGCAGAAAAAATCATTTCCACCTGCTTCTATTTCATCAGTTTCATTTCCTTCTTTAGAAGACTTGAGTGTCCAGCTGAGTAGATTTTCACCTTTGAGTTCGATCTGTATCTAAAGGTTTCTAAACAGTTCTGAGACAGTTTTCATTTTAATATTCACCTTTTTTCTTGTTTCCCTGTTTGTATCTTCTGCCTGATAAGGTATTTGTAAACTTACATTTTTCTCATTATACACTGGGTTTGGTCTTTTGTTTTTCCTTTCGTTTGCTGGAGGCAGACTATCTTCTTTAGGTGGCTTTTCCTAAAATTTTCTTCTTCTAGCTTACGTTGATGATTTCCATCCTTTGACAACTCACTGCCTATGCCAGTGGTGAATATCTTGCAGGAGAAATGACTAAATACCCACATATTATGTAGAAAGGAAGCATCTGACATATCACTTGCCTCCTTTTTCCACAGTGTCCGTCATCATATGGTTATCATTGGTTGGCTAATTTAGGATTTAATTGTGCTTGAAGGGATATTTTGGACTGAGTAGAGCCAAGTGTTAACATGATTCATGAGGAATCAATATATCCTGCATTTCTCTAGTGTAAGCTCTCAAAGTTTCCTTTTTTAGAAAACATACTGACCTGCCTGAGATGTTTGTCTCTAATTCTGCTGGAAGAAGTGGCAGCAGCCATTGCTTTAAACATCCTTCCCCATTAGTCTTCATTTGAACGTGTGAGGGATGTAGATTGATAGAATCACTTCCATGGCACAAGGGAGGCAGAGTTATAAAAAGTAAGCACCTCTGCAATGCTGGTAGAGAGAGGAGGAAAGAATTTCACTATGTCCTCCGGTCAAGCTCTCTTAAGTTTACAAAAGAACATTACTGCTACCTACCTCTTAAATTTTGAATGGACCTTGAAATCACAGTTGAGGAATAGTTAATATGATTGAAGGCTGGTAGAATAAGAGTGTTTTTGAACCTGTGCTACATAATGCATATTGTTATCTTTGCTTAGGTACATGTATTTAGTATCTGGATACTAACATGATGAACATTTGTAAGACATGATACATAGCTTAGTAAAAAGGATGCAAATCCTTCCTTTTTCTTCTCCTTTAATGGAATTATCTGCAAAAGATTAGAAATTTTGTAAAGTGTTCACCTCTTTGGTGTATGCATGGAAAGAATTACAGAAAAGGAATGGTTGTTTTCACAAAAACAAACATGGATAATTTCTTCTAAAGAAAAGTATTTGGAATGTACAGTATATGCCACTTGATGGTGTTCTAATTTTGTTGAAATATGTTTAAAATAAAAAGACACCTTCCCCTTACATATACCTGATTAACAGATTGACAGATGATACAAAGAAGGTGGAGCTACTGAATGCCTTCTTTGTCTCTGTCGATACTCTTAGAGACTGTGCTCAGGAGTCTCATATCCCTGAGCCCCCAGATGATGTTATGATAATGGAGTTTTCCTTAATTGGGGAGGACTGAGTTAGGGAGAAGTTAAGCCATCTGGACATCCATAAATCCATGGGTCCTGATGGGATGCACCCTTGGGTGCTGAGGGAGCTGGCAGAAGTCATTGCCAGCACAAGAAGGAGGAGCCAGGTAACACTAGACCGGTCAGCCTCACCTCCATCCCTGGAAAAGTGATGGAACACTTCATCCTCGACTCTGTCTCTAGGCATATCAAGGATAAGGGCGTCATTGGGAGCAGTCAGCATGGGTTTACCAAGGGAAAGTCATGTTTGACCATGCTCATAGCCTTTGATGAGGACATAACCAGGTGGATGGAGGAGGGTAGGGCAGTGGATGTGATTTATCTTGATTTCAGTAAAGTGTTTGACACTGCATCCTTGAAACTAAACTGCGGAAGTGTGGTCTGGCTGATTGGGTAGTGAGGGGTAGTGTGAACTAGTTGAAGGAGAGAAGAAGNGTATTAGAAGGGGTATGGTTAGTAGGTCAAGAGAGGTTCTTCTCCCCCTTTACTCTACCCCGGTAAGGCTGCATCTGGAATCTTGTGTCCAGTTCCGGGCCCCTCAGTTGAAGAAGGATAGGGAGTCCAGCGCAGAGCCACAAAGATGATGAAGGGGGTGTAACTTCTTCCTTCTGTGGAAAGGCTGAGGGATCTGGATCTCTTTAGCTTGGAAAAGAGGAGAGTAAGGGGTGACCTCATCTATGCTTTTAAATATGTGAAGGGTGGGTGTCACATGGATGGGGTCAGGCCCTTCTCAGTGAAGCCTATTGATAAGACAAGGAGCAATGGTTGTAAACTGCAGCATAGGAGATTCCGTGTGAATACACGTAGAAATTTTTTTCCCAGTTCATGTGCCAGAGCACTGAAACAGACTGCCCAGAGAGGTTGTGGAGTCTCTTTCTCTGGAGGTATTCAAAACCCGTCTGGTCGCAGTTCTGTGTGACCAGTTCTAGGGAATCGTGCTGTGGCAGGGGGGTTAGACTAGATGATCTATTGAGCTCCCTTCCAACTCCTAACATTCTGTGATTCTTTGTTTCTGTTAACAGTAGAACAAACGTTTTTCCTACACATGCATATGTTACTGTTTAAAGGTTGGCCTTTTTGTACAACTAGAGAAAGATAGCTCTTATTAGCTTTAGAGAGCACAGCAACACATTTTAAACATAATAAGCATCTTTCCAGAGACAAATGGCTGTCTCTGGACAGCCATTTTGCTCATGGAATAAAAATGAATATTAGGGTATTAGTGTACTGGCAAGACAAATATCTAAAGGAAAAATCCATCCAGATGAAAATAGCAATCAAAATTTCTCCAAATCATCAGGAAAGAAGAAATTGGCTAGTTTGGGTGGAATGGATATTGAAAAAGCTGAATGAATACTATGGCTGAATGAACTTTGTTTTGATTTACAATTAAGATTCTGTTTTATCCTCACTCAGTGTCTTCACGTCACTTCTTCTTGAGAAGATAGCATATAGAATCCCTTTCTTGCTAAGACACAGTGTGTGGAAATAAATTAGAAAGACCTGAAAGGAAGAATATATCTGTATGCTCTGTGCAATTGTTAATTGTGAGAGGGGGAAGATGAATTAACCAAGACAAAGATGGTTTTTGAAGATGTGAAATCAGTAGTGTGCAAGAGGGGCAATTAGTAGTATTTTCCTAAGGGCAATTTAGATTAAATTGCTGCTGTATTCTATTTTTTGCTGCATGTCTGAGCTGTCTCTTAAGCAGTTTTAAGAGAGCATATATTCTGCATTTTTGAAACCAAGGTAGAAAAAGGAAAAAAGACTGTAGCCTGTTGCAGGCATAATGCTCTAAACACTCATGTGCTATTAATAGATTGAGTGGGAAGGAGTTTCCTACCCACTGCAGTTTTGATCTGTTTTATTGTTTCCAGTGGTTGTTGATTTGTATTTTATGATATTTCATAATATCTGCTCCCAATGACAACAAAATAGGATTTATTTTTCTTTTTAGACAGAATTTTTGTTGGTTTTTTTTGTGGCAAACTTCTCAGCAAAATTTTCTCCTTGTCTCCATACTCAAGGTCTCTTATCACATTCAATACATTCTGTTGAGTTTAAACTCTGCTTTTTTTTTTGCTGGAGAGAAAGCTGTGTGCTCAGACTGTGTGAGGTTCTTAAAGATGGCTCATGTCTTTGGTGCTTCCATGTGATGATTTATGGCTGGAGTTATTTGATTCAAATATCTATGCCACTATATTCAGAATATTATACTACAGATGTTAAGACACAGACATATCTTCTGCATGGGCAGGAAATGGTAATAATGATTTTCTCCTATATTGAATTCACTTCCACTAGTCCCTCTTGCTAGATACTTTATATTTGATGCTGTCCTTGTGTAACTCTCCATTCTGATTCACCAGAAGGATTTAGCAAGTTATTGGTAGAATCCCAATTACCTGTTTTCTTTTTCCCTCTTCAGAATGATGTGACTAGCATGATATCCACCCAACAAAATCTGTCTCATGTTGAAGTACCTCTTGTGCTACGAATTCATAAAGCTACTGTACTGTTAGTTCTGCTTAAATCTAGTCTGGCTGTCTTCTTATAAAGGTTAATGACAGCATAAGACATGCCCAGTGTTTGAGAATGAGCATAGTATAAGACCAAGTTGTTCCCAATATAACATCAATATTTCCTTGACTGGGAGAGGTTAGGCTAAATTCAAATTATTAGAACATCTGTGTTGCTAAATGTGTTGGAAAAGTGCTGGCTTCAGGCTAGACCCTCAAAAACTACAAACACTTAAATGGGACCGTTAAAAAGGCTGTTGCAGGGCTAAAAGTATATCTGGAAATATCCCAAAACTTGAATGCTTTCAGTTTTCAGAGCAAAGACCAGAGACATCTACCTTTAAGAAGATGTTTCAGGTTGTGACTTGGGAAGCACCAAAACACGAGATGTGTTCTTTACAGGTTAGTGCTGACACCACTGCCCACACTAGCTCATTAAGAGTTTAGACATGTCTAATCCTGCAAATTTTATTTGTGATACTGGGTGCCCCAGATCTGCTACTTGGACTGGAAGTTCAAGTTTCTTTATGAGTTTAGTTATTGATTTCCTTTATGCCTTAAGGAAACATTTTGATTCCTTTTAAAGAGTTTTAAGTAGTGGAGGAGGGAAAGCACAGGTTTGTTTCCTTCTCTTGATAAACTTCATGACTGAAGTAACGGTGGAGGAATTAGGAAATGTCAGTGATAAATAGTGGTCTAACTTTGATATCTGAGAGCTCTGCAGTAAAGAAAACCTGCCCATATGCACTGGGGGTGGAGAGAGGAGGTTTTATAACAGATTTAAAATTAGAAAACAAAATGGCCTGATTAACAGCAGTAGGAAGAGTTCTGCAGAGTATGAGGGGAGAAATTAACAGATGACATTCAAAGGCAGCTGTGAAGTGTGAGAAGCTGCAGCATGCGGAGGTAGTCAAATCTAGCAGTACAGAGAGTTCTGAATGATCTGTAATGCTGGAATAAATCAGACAGTCTGGATGGGGGCATCTTTCAAGTGGTGGATCATCTCTGAAAGGTGGATCACCTCTGCTTAGACAGATGGTAAACCAGTAGATTCCATCCCTCTGATTTAATTTATTACTTGCTAGTCAGAGCAATTCTTATGTGGCTTAACATAGTCAGTTGAGATAATTCTTCTGGAATGTAAAAGATTTCATGATTTAAATGAAATCTTTTTTTAATACCAGTAACTTGTATAAGAATGCTCACATCTTCATATTAATAATTTCCTTCATTTTTAGATGCTGAATTTTTTATACAATGACTGTAATTACTTTGTGTTAATATTGTTCCATACATTTGCTAAGACGCTTTTCACTGTACACATCTAACTTTGGCTTGTCAACTGCCACCCAAGTTTCTGTATTTTGATTTTGTATTTTGTTTGGGTACATTCTATCTGTGTGAATGTACTACTGTTAGAAAACTACAATTATTGTAGTTATTTTGAAGATTATTTTTGTAGGTCATTTTGAAGATATTTTTATTACCAGTACCAGGAAACTAATAGATGGGACCTTTTAGAAGCAGGTTGTTAAAGAGTCTTTTTTAAAAGTGTGATTTTTCAGATAGCCTGTCATTCTTCATATTTTTTAGAAGAATCATTTTTATTACTATATATTTTGATTTTTGTAGTTTTGAGAGTTAAAAGGGTACAGAAGAGTTTGGTGGCAAAACATGTCACATCATTGCTGCATTTGACTCAACTGATTTTTTATACTAGTTTAACCTGCTGATTTTAGGCCTTCTGGCTTGGATTTTCTGAATTTTCTCTGATATGTGGTCCTATGATCCTGAGTTTTAGTGTTTGAGCCAACAAGGTCTGAGGAAAATTTTCTCAAAACACTAGAGGTGGGACTGCAAGTGTAAACCAGCACTGTAACTCACTGGGAGAGAATTGTAGCTGTTTTCTTTCACTGTCAGAATTTCTGTAATACATGTGAATGTCAACACACTTTAAATAAAAGTATTTGCTTTGGTTAGCATTGAATAATTTTTTTCACTAACAGCTTAACAGCACCTGAGGAAAGAAACTGATATGATCTATTATCTACATCTTCTCAGAACTCAGTGAAAACTGAAAAACCTCATAATATTTTTTTGGTATAGGGAGTATATGTTTTTATGTATGGGGAGTACCTAATGCCATATATATACTGTTATAGATCTAGATATATAATTTGTGTATCCATTGTGATGAAGACAACAAGGTGTTTGGAGGAAGCTTTATTACATGATATGACTGTTTATAATTTGATAATTATTTCTTCAAAGAATATTGACCAATATTGTAATCTTCAGTTTTCCAGTACTTCAAAGTAGTAATGACCTCCAAACATCCATTCTCTAAACAGCAATTTCTCATACTTGCCATAAATGCTGCTTTTGAATGATTGTGTTTAGCACAGCTGTAAGCAACATGATCATAAGGTAATGATTCTGATTTGGATTTTTTTGTTTCGTTTTGGGTTTTTTTGAGGAGTAGGGTTGCCCTGTGCATAGACAGGAGTTGGACTTGATGGTCCTCCTGGATCCCTTCCAACTCAGCACATTCTATGATTCTCTGTCATAGATGGTGTGGAAGTTTGTTTTTTTCCTGGAAGCAATCTCCCCTGTGTTTGGAGACAGCTGCATATTGGCCACCTGTGGTCACAGTCACCTGTGTTTCCTCACTTGCCATCAGCTCAAGTGAGGAATGGAACTTAATAGCTACATTTTCTTTCCTACCTCATCTATTTTCTATTTTGTATAACTGCACAGGAAACATTTTACCATCTTCGGGTGACATTTCTCTGGCTCATACAGTATTATTCAAGCAAAGTCCTTAATCAAAGGTGACAGCAGCATCAAGTACGAGCAGAGAACTCTGCTGGAAAAGCAAGCGTTATGTCTCTGTAAGCAAGCTAGAGCAAAATCCCTCCGTCTTCGGAATAAGATATGAATTTGCATCACTAACCAACGTTAATCGCTGAATACGAAAGTCAGTGTTTGAGAGGAGGCGGACTCGGAGGGACGGCCTTATTCCCAGCTCTCGGCTGGCTCTTGCCCCGGCTCCCCGGCCGCGGGGCCAGCCGGCTCCTGCCTACCTTGGGCGGTAGATGGTGCTAGATGAGAAGTGAAGCTCCTGCTCACGAAGCTTCCCCAGCTAGGAGCTATAAAGCAAAGAGCCTACAATACTCAGCGGCTTCGATGTTTATTTCTTTACTTGTTGGGATCTTTGAGGTAGGAATGCGGAAAACTGAATTGAGTGTCTCGAGGGTGATGGTGCATGAGCGGTCACTTGTTTTCCAGACAGCGTTTCTGTAGCGTTAGCGTGTTGCAGCATATCACCAGAGCAAGGGCAGCTTTTGCAATGGGAGAGAAAAGAAGATGCAGGCATTGCACAAACAGGCATTATTGAGAGCAGATTTGTCTTAAAGAGCACTGTCAGCTTGCATGCCGCTGATTTTGTTTCTGAGTGTGACTGAAAGCCTTATGTCTTTTGATGCCTGTATGATTAATTAGAAGAATATAGGACAGCAACACCTTCCACTTTACTGAAAAGCAAAGTTACATGCATAAAGTCTGGATACTAATCAGTCAGCTGTAGTAAAACATAACAATTTTTCTTCTGCCTAAAAAGTTGTTGAATATACAATGTAGTACAAGTGTATATAATAATGTATATTAATATTATAGATGTGAAGGGGGAGTGGGATAAAAATATAGCTAGACCGTCATATGACAGGCTGTGGGAGGAGAAACCACAGTTGGTAGGAAGGGGGGCTAGTAAGGGCCTTCAGCCTGTTGCCCGGCAACACTCAGCACAGTCAAAGGCTCATGGAGTCAAGCCAGGGACTCCTGAGGTAGTAGCAGACAATGGAAAAACATCAGGGAAACACCTTAAGGGAATGAAGGGATATTCTCATGGAAAGGTGACGTGACCAACTGCCCAGCTGAAGTACCTCTACATGAATGCACGCAGCATGGATATCAAACAGGAGGAGTTGGAAGCTGCTGTGGTTCTTGAAGGATATGACATAATAGCCATTACTGAAACCTGGTGGGATGAATAACTGGAGTGTGGCTATCAAAGGGTACAATCTGTTCAGAAGGGACAGAAGGGGAAGGAGACTTAGAGGTGTTGCCCCCTATATTAAGGAATGTATTGAATGTGAAGAGATGTTCCTAAAGAATAACTATGAGCAAGTCAAAAGTTTATGGGTAGGAATGAGAGATCAAGGTAACAAGGGAAAACTTGTGGTTGAAGTATACGACAGGCTTCCCAGTCAAGAGGAGTCTGTTGATGAAGCATTCCTGCTACAGCTACAGGAAGTATCACAATCACAGGCTCTTGTCCTGCCAGGAGGCTTCAACCACCCCGACATTTGCTGGAAAAGTAATGCAGCAAACAGCAGGCAATCCAGAAGGCTCCTAGAGTGTCTTGATGAGAACTTCCTGATGCAGGAAACAGGCAGTCTTACCCAAGGGGATACAATACTAGATCTCCTGGTAACCAATGCAGGTGAGCTCATCAGGGATTTCAGGATTGGAGGCTCCCTGGGCTGCAGTGACCATGCACTGGTGGAATTCACAGTCCTAAGGGTCACTAATCAGTCAAGAAGCATAGTCAGGACCCTGAATTTCAGAAAAGCAAATTTCCAGCTCTTGAATGAGTTACTCAGCAGGATACCCTTTGAAACAGTCCTCAGGGACACGAAAGCAGAACAGAACTGGCAGATCTTTAACGACGCCTTCCATAGAGCACAAGAGTATAGGGATGCTGCGTGATGGTGTAGAGATGAGGTCAGGAAGGCCAAGGCATAGCTGGAGCTGAAGGAGGGTCAAAGAAAACTTACCCCTCCTGAAGAGCAAGAACAGTGACCTGGTAACAACAGATGAGAGGAAGGCAGTGGTTCTCAACAGCTTTTTACCTCCGTCTTCACTGGCAACCTCTCTCCCAACACCTCCCAAGTTAAAAAGCCACAAGTTGGGGAACAGGGCAATGAAGTGTCTCCCACTGTATGTGCAAGTCAGGTTTGTGACCTCCTGAGGAACCTGAATGTATATAAGTCCATGGGCCCTGCTGGAGCAGGTCCAATGGAGGGCTACGAAAATGATCAGGGGGCTGGAACACCTCCTCTATGAAGACAGGCTGAGGGAGCTGGGTTTGTTCAGCCTGGAAAAGAGAAGGCTTCAGGGGGACCTAATAGTGATGTTTCAGTACCTGAAGGAACTTACGAGAAGGCTGGAGAGGGCCTGTTTACAAAGGCCTGTAGTGAAAGGACAAGGGGTAATGGTTTTAAATTAGAGAAGAGTAGGTTTAGATTAGATATTAGGAAAAAGTTCCTTACCATGAGGGTGGTGGAACGCTGGAACAGGTTGCCCATGGAGGTGGTTGAGGCCCCGTCCCTGGAGGCATTCAAGGTGAGGCTAGACAAGGTTCTAAGGAACCTGATCTAGTTGGAGATTGCCTACTCACTATAGGGCGGTTGGACTAGATGACCTCCAAGGTCCCTTCCAACCCAGATGATTCTATGATTCTATGCTTATTCACACTTTCAGGGTTAGAAGAGAATTTGCAAGAATTCCTTCAAAACTAGTGGTCTCACTTGTTGTGCAGTGGCACAACTCAATAAAGAAATAAAATTATCTATATTACTTTTATTATTGGGCTGCATTTTTAGATTTGTCTCCCTTTTCCCTCTTCATCTTCAGAGGTGGAGCACTTGGTGCAGTGTCAGGAGCATTTGCACATTCTCAGTAATAAATTTAGTGTTGAAACGTGCAAAACAATAGCTTAGTTAGTGGAGATTTCCTTGCATGAATTTGCTTGTAAGCACATTCAGCACCTGTAAAATCAATCTTTTTATGGGCACTGAAGGATAAAATGGAAAGAAGTTTCTTCTTAATGTAGTTAATTATTTCACCAAGCTTTGTATCTTTCTGATACTACCATACACAAAGCAATTATTCTGAGTTGACAGTGTTTACTGAAAACAGGAGTACTGTTAATCTACTGTGGTAGCTGCTTTAGCAAATACAAGACATACGAAAATAGGACAAATCCTGCATCTGTTTTCCTTGATGTAGGGTGTGTCAGTACTGACAGAAATAAACTGATAATATTGAACATAGGCATAATATGTTTTAAAACCCTAAGGCTGTGAAATGGCATGCATTCGAATTCTGGAACATAGTACTTTCTGCATCATGCTTAATATAATATGTTATCCTAAACTAAAACATGACCTGACATTAGCAGAAACAGGTGCACTCTAACTCTATGAGAATAAGTTGACAACTGGCTACAGTTCTGCACAGGCACAGGTTCTATAATAACTAATATTTGTACATACTTTTTGAATGCATAGTTCTGTGTAACCTGTGTTTCAAGGCCACATCTGAAAGGTTTTATAAGATTCTTGGCAGTGTAAATTATATGTTTCTAAAATTCAGTAAGGCAGCTTTGAAGTAGGATGTGCAAGAAGTGGCACTGCATTGAGATTCTCCTTTGTTAATGTAAAAAATCATAATGGCAGAATGAATCCTCAGGCTGTGATTTATTTTTTACTTTTGGAAGGATTCTTGACCTTTTTCCCATGAGAAGATCTTTAGAGGCTTCACAGTCTGCCCTGCTTTTGGCATAGACTTACTCCAGTTTTCTGCTTACTTCTTCAGCAATGTCTTGCAGCATCCTACTGGATTACTTGCAGGGGAAACTGGGAAGATACTTATGCTTAAATAAATATATTTTTAAAGTGTATCAGAATTTGTGAGAAAAAATGCAAACACGTGTGATTTTTTTCCCCCAGCATTTCCTGAAAATCTTTTTTTTTCTCTGTTAAAACAGTAAAATTACAAATACACTTGCACAGCCCTTCTCAAAATAAGTTTTCTTATTTATTTCAGAAATCAGTCCTTAGAAAAGGAAACTATGCTTATAAGGGGAGGGGGAGTGAGCAATTCATAGCTATAAAATTGATATTCTTTAACATGATGATTTGTTATGACTCCAGCCTACATTATATGATATTTCGTGGGCAAGATAAGATGATTAGTGCTGTATAATGCCAAGTGTAATAGCACTCAACATTACCTAATGGAAAGGTTCCTCACCTTTAAAAATGGCTATAGTACACGTAAAGAATTGCAGAGGAGAGAGGAAAAGGGAATATGACATTTGCTTTACCTTCTGAGATAAACTGATTAGGTGACTCCTGATCTGCAGTCTTAATAACAGGAAACCTAAACTTGGCTACAGTGGAGGCAAATTGAAATAATTTAAAATGATAGTCTGCATGTTTTAGGGGGGAGGGGTGGGGAAGAAAGCAAGCTGAAAATGAATTTCCCCCAAATTTTGCCTTAGATCCAATAGCTGCAGACATGGAGATCTAAAAGTGAAATATGAGCAGTTTTATAAGTTTATATGGCAGTGTCTTATGCAAAGCCTTAATAATTCCTAGGGAAAATGTTGTAGTATGTAATATTAGACATGTTGTTTCTCTGGTCTACTGTAAAGATAAATTGTTAAACTGAAATTTCTGTGAGTAGATTGAAGGTTTATGCCAGTAGACTATTCAGTGTTGGATGGCTTAGTCAGTTGCTGTGCTTTAATTTTAATAGAGACTGTATGGCTCATCTTTAATATCTGAACTGGGTGTGACAAATTCTGTGGGAACTACTTTTAAAAAAGTGCAGATCAAATGGCCTGTTTAATGAAACAATAGGAAGAGACAACGGAAGCTAATAAGTGCCTTATGCATTGGCAGCTCTAGGTGGAATAGCAATCATTACATTGAATAGTGATTTTTGCTGGGAGAAACTCTAGTGAATTCACTGTTTCTTTAATACTGAACAGTCCTATACTGTTTCTTTTGAGTGTACTGATCACACTGAGTAAGCCTTTATTCCTTATTTGTATTCCAAATTCTGAATATCTCTAAAAGTGACCCTTGCAGAATTTACAGTATTCATTTAGTAGGCTTGCTCTGAAGGGTCAGCCACTCTTTCATCTCTCCTTTTAAGTGCTGGTGTTAGATGAAAATGTAGAAGTCTACTGATATTGGTGAACTTTCTGTCTGTCTGTATGCTGCCCTGAACACTTTCAAACAAATGGCAAACGGCAGTGCCACGTATCCCTGTTTTCTTGCATTAGTCAACAATTTCAAGCGCTTTGGCTTGATAAAGACACAGCAGAGACACCATGGCATACTTTATTTAATGAGGTCCACAAAACTAGCATTTCCATGTTCTTATTGAAAGTTACTAAGAGGCAGCCTGCCAAGTAATTTGAAAATCTTCTGCAGTTTTCTGCAAGAGAAAGCTTTCCTGCTTTGTTTCACATGGAAACATTTGCTGTGGTAAGGCTATCTGTTAAGCTGCAGAGTTCAGAAATACTTTCTGGGCTTGAATCCAGATGCCTACCTTTGCTATTTAGGGCTGAGATATAAGGCAAGATCATCTTGTATACCCACCCTACAACCACATATTTTGACCAAATCCTTTTGCTGAACAACTCTGAAAGCAAAGCTAAGGTTTTATATATAGCACTTACATTCAATTATTTTGATATAGCCTAAGATGGTTTGTATTTTGGAGCAAGCAAACACTAGTAGGTGCTATATCTGCATGCTGAAAGGTGATGTTCTATCTCTGAAACACTCATGAATTCTCTACAGCATTCCTCTGAGCTAGTACATTCCTAGAGAGGAACAGTGATTCTGAAATGTTTCAAGTGTGTTCCACATCCAAAGTATATTCCTCTCTATCCCATCTGCCATGCAGGTTCTACTCTTACTAATGCTGAAAATAAACCAGTGGCAAATGATAAGTCTGTGGATGTTCACTTAAGATTGACTTTTGCCATAGTTTTGCAGTAGAGGAAAGGAGTCAAGGTCTTCTGATTCCTATTCCAATATCTAGTTCTAGAATTTGTCTTCCTTCTCTCATTTGTCTTTATTTTTATCTGTATATTTTCAATGTGCAAGTTTATCTTTTTGGGTGTTCTTTCTGCAGCACTGCTGTTTTTGATTATGAGATTGCCATGGGAATCTGAACATGCTTTTAATCAGATGCAATGTTATTTTTATACTCCTCTTGAAAGCTGATTCTGCATGAATTTTGCCTACATTCTTCCAGAAATCATCAGACTCTTTGAGAACATGTTGACCTATTTATAAGCCCATATAACTCTAAATGAAAGATGCATAGCACATCATGAAATGACTCAGATTATCCTTTTCCTTTTTTCAGTTATACATGTTATACTTCCCTTTAAACATAAAATTTTTAGATGTTGATCTTTCAGCTGACTGTAGACATGACAGTTTCAGAGGTCAGAAAAATTAACATGGCTCAATCTGTTGTTTTAGCAGAATAAATATGGCTTACGTATAAAATCATGAAAGCCTCTTAGAATCCTTTCATATAAACTTGCATAGAAACGAATTTGGATCCTTTTATTGTTAGCCTTACTGAACCAGACTTCAGAACCAGCAAATCTGTAAATGATAATTTAATTTAATAACAATAATCTTAATTGTATTCTAAGTTTGAGGTTCTTCAGTGCCATAATAGCACACTAGGTATAGTTTATCCTGTTGATAGACCACTCTCTGGAATATATGGAAAATAGTATTTAATTATAGAAAAACTTTTTGAATTCTTTTTTCCCTCTTTTATTTTAAACCAAATGCCTAAAGAAGGAAGAAAGGAAAAACTACACTTCAACCTTTGACATGTGTGGAGGCTGAGCCCAAGATTTCAATGGTGGTAGAAAGGTATAAAATATTAGTGGAAAGGCTGACCTCTTTGATTCAGACTTGTGATCTAATCTAGACATCTAAATGGAGGGAAAAAAATGGGAATCTCCTTTTCTTTTTTGCAAACCTCTTATTATTGTGTATAAAAAAATAAAGAGAGTAAAATATTTTATACTGGTTCAATAGTTTTGTGTTATTGTGTGAGTTTAATGTGGGCAAAGGAAACATGCCTCTTATTTGGAACCTGGGATTATTAGTCTCATTGAAATTATTACTCCAGTTACAATCAGGCTAACAATCATAGACAAAATGATCTAATTATTACCAAAAGACCCTGTTTAAAAATATAAATTCTTCTCTTTCCAAGAAGGGGAACAAAACATTCAGCAGTGCATGAGACACTATCTTCTCTCACTGGCTATTATAAACTCTAAGTACTGCTTTTCAAAACTCAGTAACCATACTTTTTTATCACTTACTATATATGGATATATAAAAATAGCCCAAAGTACAAGTCCTATTATATACTAACACTCTACATCCCAGGTTCTCACCAGCAGTCAATAATGTCAGTATTGGATGCTTAATCCTCCTGGTTTTTAAATGGATTTGGATTATTTTTATACTTAAACTAACATAATCCACTTACTTTCTCTTGCTTCCTTGGCCCATAATTCTTATTCTATATGTTGAATACTTGTTTATTGTTGTTACCCCCCAAAATTTGTTTTACTCATTCCCAAGGTGCCTTTAGTAACCACTCATTGGCAGTTGATTATGTGTTTAAAGCCCTGAGTCCCTAGAGTCAGTCTGTGCCTGTACCTTCAAGGTCTCTGCTATTAACCTGTGCTAACATTCCAGTATATGACTGTGTTATCCTAGGGTCACAGATCATTCTAAATAGAATACTACTGATTATTTTTAGCTAAAGAAATATATCACATTTTGTTTGTAGACATTATACCACATGATTACACTACAATGAAAAAGAAATTAGGCAGCGGCCACCTGTTCATTGTGTAATTAGCTGTTAAAGCTGAAGCAAGCTAAAACAGAAGAAGCTGAGAGACTCTGAAGTGTCCCAGGACCTCCATTATTAGGTTAATGCAAAACTTTTTGTCTGTTACTACTAATGGCAATAACATATTTTTGGAGCTACAGTAGTTTGTCTGATACCTTGTTACAAAATATACTTAAGGATCATCAAAAGTTAATTTTAAATAAGTAATTATGCTGCTTCATTGCAATATCATATTTCTTTTACATGTACTGATCACATTAAAAAAATGTATAATTCAGTTGTCATGTGTTACCCCAAGCTACAACTCAGCAGAGCAGTTTTCCAAATCAGGATGAGTTACTACATTATACATTTTGGTTCATGTTTATTTGACTCTTTTAGGTAAAACAGGCACAAACTAAGAACTTCTGGATTCAGAGGCAATTTGAACATTCTGTATAAAAACGTAAGATGTTAGTTTGCACTGGGACTTATTCTTTGTGCTGGTTTTATATTTCTGTATATATACTTTTAGTAAGTGATTAAACATTAAAATTACTGAGCTTTGAAAAGCAGCATTTAGAGTTTATAATAGCCAGAGAGAGAAGACAGTGTCTCGAGAACTTCTGATACTTTTGCTCCCTTTCTTGGAAAGACAAAACTGTTTTGTGTTATAAGAATGTTGGCTTTATTTAGTAAAATTTTTCACATTATGCTTTGAATAGGAAATAGTTGTGGTTTAAGGTGAGAAAATTTTTTGAGAACTATTTTCAAAAGATTTTTATTCTTAGTAGATTTAAATGAAATATTTATAAAAATTAAACATGCAAGCTATAATGACGTGAATACGCATTTATGTGAGTAGGTGTCTTCAGAAAAATCAATAGAAGTGTTCTCCAGGATGAGCTTAGGTAGGTCAGATATTTAAAATATGTTAAATTTTGTACAAATCACATACAGCCACATATCCCATGCAACACCCACTTGACACACTCCCCATATACTGACACAAGCACAAAGGACACTTCTGTGAGTTTTGTGCTAGTAGACAAAGCTCTGCCCTATGTGTAAGGATAATCAAATGAGTAATTACTTCATTTTTCCAGTAAAGTGGTACCCACATGACAATTATATCAAATACACTGCTAAAAATTACCACAAATGTAAAAGGAAATTGTGTTATGGTTGCTATGGAAACTGTAACATGCAGCTTCCTGACTTGATGCATGCAAAATTTAAGCCTCAGTATCAGACTGATAAACATTTTTGCTTTGTTTTTTACACTTGAATGGAAATTTTTGTGTAATGCCATATTCATTCAAGTTATACTTCTCTGGTATGCCATCTACTATGCGAATGCTGTAAAGAAATATTAAATATCCTAAGCATATATTTATTTAAGAAGAAGAAAGATGATTTACCTGATAAGTATATTTTATGGAAGGGCCAGTTGATGTCCATGGACATACAGAAAGGTATCAACCATGGAAAACAAGGACCTTGGAATAAGCCTAGTAAAGAGGGTGAAATTTATTTGCACAAATGCTTATAAGCCTTGAGTTAGGCTGATTATCAAGTGTTGTCACTGGGTTTTATGTGCATTCACTGTGAAGTGACATGCACTTCCACAGGGAGATAACTATGGGACATTAGGTGTGAAAACCTGTGTCATAATAAAACTTCACTTGGGGACCAGTGATTTGAGAATCTGGTTATTTCCTGATGCCGAAGAGCATTGTAGCACAGCCATAGCTGAGATGATAGTGTTGAAGCAGGCAGCTCCAGCATCAGACACCCTTGAGGCCTGCATGCACAGGGTAATTTCCATTTTGTCAGCTGTGACACTGAGTTTCATACAGTTATGACTAGGTCGTTACTGGTACCTTATGCAGGTAATTTAAAGTTTGTTTGGATCGTCTGTGTTACACTGCACTAACATGACTGTCTAATATGCCCTGATATATTAACGTATTAGAAGATAATAAAATACTTAGGAACCATGACACTATGTGAGATTCAATGTATTGTTTTAGAGGATCTCTGGGGCTTATGGCTTGATACTAGAAGAGCAGAACATCGAATGGTGGCAAAAAATATGAAGTACATCTTGAGAGAATGACTTAAAATGTGGATGGAGTATGGCGAGGAACAATAAAATTATATTTGTTATTGTGAGTGTATATTCAAACATGGTAGTGGAGCTTCCAAGGCTCAGGCTGATAAACTATTCAAGCCTGGACTAGGGTTGTTTGAACCAGCAGTTATCAATAGTGCTGTTCTGGTAGTAATGCTTTTGTAATACTTATTACAAAGGGAGCTTGGGCATATTTAATCACCTGGTACCACAGAATCACAGAATGTTAGGGTTTGGAAGGGACCTCAAAAGATCATCTAGTCCAACGCCCCTGCCACAGCAGGATTCCCTACAATAGGTTACACAGGAACACATCCAGGTTGGTTTTGAATGTCTCCATAGAAGGAGACTCCACAACCTCTCTGGGCAGTCTGTGCCAGTGCTCTGGCACCTGAACTGGGAAAATATGTTTCTTATTTACATGGAACTTCCTAAGCTTCAACTTGCAGCCTTTGCCCCTGGTCCAGTCACTGGGCTTCAATGAGAAGAGCCCAACATCCCTCTGACACCCACCCTTCACATATTTAAAACCATAGATGAGGTCACCCCTTAGTCTCCTTTTTCTCCAAGTTGGAGAGACCCAGCTCCCTTAGCCTTTCCTCATAAGGAAGCTGTTCCACCCCCTTCATCATCTCTGTTGCTCTGCGCTGTATGAGCATGGTCTGAGCAATGTTATGCAACAGTGCTTAAAAAAAGTGTGTCTGTGTATTGTCTATAGAATGAGTCTTAGTAGATCTGGCTTTACTGGACCTTACTTTATTAGCAATTACATGTCCAAGTAAGTCTCAGTGTCAGTCACCTTTGCAAGTAGCAGCTGACTGCTTAAACACATGTCAAAGTTAACAGGAGTAGCTGCACAAAGTTCTGAATAGTCAGACTACTGACAACAGGACACCAAAGCAGCATAGAGAAATGTGAGTTTTCACTTACATGAGATATAATTAATATATTAATTATTAAATTAATATTATATTAACATATAGGTATATTTAGAGCAAAGTTTGTTTAATAACAAATGAAATTGAATATTAGCATAGGCTTTTTGGAAATGTTCAGACATCTTAGATTTGGATGATTGTTAGTATTTTGAAATTATGTTCATTCACCTGTTTTATTGTGCTATAGTTACAGTTCTGTAATGGCTCTCATTTCTCTGTAGCTCAACTTGCTGAAACGAGTTCAGAATAATCATATTTTGGAGGTTTTTTACAGAGGCCCTAGTATAGTGTCTTTTATGAAGTATCTTTCAATTCTAGCAGTAAGTCATCTGTGCTACAATAATTTCTCTTTCCTACTAGGATACAAGTGTGTATTAGAAAGTATGACATTCAGAATGGTGGAGAGTTGATTTTTTTTTTTCAATATTAATTGTATTTTGTTGATTTGTATTTATAGAGTTGTATTGCTAATTCTTTTTAAATGCTTGGGTCATTGTTATAAAAAAAATTAAAACCTGATAAACCTTTTGGTAAGGGAAGAAAAGAGTGAATTGTAAGATTTCTTTGTATTCCTGCATATGCTCATGGTTTTTTCTCGATTTTTCAGCAAACATTTGAAGTTGGGAAGATTTTTTAAAAGACTGACACAGCTGGTAGATGTCCTGTGTGAAATGCAAAATTCTATAACTTTTATGACTTTTGACTTAAATGACCACAGAGTCCTTTTAAACTAATTTTTTAAAGTGTCAGTCATCAACTGGTTAACTGCAGTAATGGCATAGATAACCATATCATTCCTAAAACACTGTAGAGTTTAAAGGAAAGAGTTTGCAAATAAATTTAGGCTATTAGTTGTTCAATTGCCTCTGATATTTTTAATAAGAAACATTTACAACAGTAAACGGGGTATGTCTACAAATGAGCGTCAAGGATATGATTTGATGCTGATTTTCAGTGGTTGACTGCATTTATAGTTAGAAGGTGATGGTGTTATCTGTAACTCCAGCTACCTCTAATTTTTCTGTCTTGGCTCCTGATAGCAATGACATTGCTGTGATATAGGCTTAGTTGCTAAATATATATATTTGATTACACACACTTCCAAAGGTGAAACTCGCATTACTTTTTTTTCTGTCAGAATCAGTAAAGCCATCAGCAACAAAGTTTTCTCTCAAATCAGTGATAAATATAAATAAAACTTCTAGATAAATAAATATATATCTTTTATATATTTCCCTTTGCCCTGGAGCGAGAGGCAGGAACTGAGTTTGTTTGATTGTAGCTACTTAATACAAGCATCATCTGTTCCATGTGATTTGAAATTGTTACAGGTCCCTTTGAACTGGAACTCGGCTCTCCTTTCCTCTCACGTCATAGCTCACATTAGAACTCTGAAACTCTTTTAACATCAGCAAAATGAAGGGATATTTATAGAGAATAAGCTTAACATCAATGACTAAAATTAGAGATTTGTTCATTTCTTTCTTTGAGTTTTAATAAGATAGGTAAAAAAAAATCATGTAGGATCTACACTATGTCACTGATATCAAATAGTAATCCTAATCACTGTGGCTTCACTGTCATCTGAACTACCTGTTTACAGGCACCACCAGATGCTCAGCTATTACTAAAAGGTGGCGACACACCATCTACGTCTCCTGGGAGTTTTATGCCTTATTCATCTTTTCCTTTCTCCTTACAAAAATAGTTTTTCTCCTCCCTAGGATCTGCATTAGTTTTCCTGACTATTTACAAGAAGAGCTGTAAAGCACTCGTGCAGCTGTTCACTTCCACTGTCTGAGCCTTGTCTTCCCTTTTCAGCTGAAGATTAGGATTGTTTGTGTTATGGTTTTCAGAAATGCACTAGTAATTTATAGTTAAGTACTGTATCGTTACTATCTTAAAAGAATTATTTTAGTGTTGAGTGGCAAGGAGAAAGATGTTCTTACTTCTAATTATCATAATTCCCTTTCCCTAGAAGCTAGATGAAGCATTTCTGCTTTTGTGCTATATTAGTACAAGAGAAGGGACTAAATAGCAAATGCGGAATTTTGTCATAGTTTGAATTACAGTAACACAAAGCCATCACAATGTCTTTCTGATTGTCTGCTGTGTGCTCTTGTGTATAGGTTATGCAAGGAGGAATTAGAACTGGCATGACAGTATGCATTTCCTGCCGTGCAGTAGCTCTGCCTATTTTGCTAACGCTCATGAGGAACAATTTCTAGTACTGGGGCCTCATTTATTCCCTGCAATTTGAGATATATGTTCTTGAAAAGGGAGATATTGGAGAAATGCTGGATTCCTTTTTAAACCTATTTCTCAAAAGCTCAATTAAATGGTGATTTGATCCTATGCAGCACAAATATTGTTTGCCTGGCAGAAGTAACAGTATGACTTTAGTTTGAGTAGCACTCTTTTGCAGAGGTTTGGATATGTTTTTCAAGCATGAATTCTGTAAAAGATTTCAGCTTTATTACTTGCATCCTTACAAAAGATATATATATATATAAGCATTTAACTGAATACTGTAACAGTAGGTGCCTAAAGGTCTATCTTTAAGGGCTGAAATTGATCATAGAATCCTAGAATCCTTTGGGTTGAGAGGGACCTTAAAAGGTCATGAAGTCTAAGCCCCCTACAGTAAGCTGGGACATCTTCAACCAGATCAGGTTGTTCAGAGCCCCATCCAACCTGACCTTGAATGTTTCCAGGAATAGAACATCTACTACCTCTCTGGGCAACCTGTTCCACCATTTCACCACTCTCATGTAAAACAATTTCTTCTATCTAGTCTAAATCTACTCTCTTTTAGTTTAAAACAATTATCAACTGTCCTGTTGCAATAAGTCCTGTTAAAAAGACTGTTTCCATCTTTTTAATAAGCCTCCTTTAAGTACTGAAAGGCCACAGTAAGGTCTTCCTGGAGCCTTCTCTTCTCCAGGCTGAACAACCCTAACTCTCTCAGCCTTTCTTCATAAGAAAGGTGTTCCAGCCCTCTGATCGCTTTTGTGGCCCTCCTCTGGACCCACTCCAACACGTTCACATCTTTCTTGTGCTGAAGACTCCAGAATTGGATGTAGTACTCTAGATGCATTTTCATCAGAGTGGAGTAGAGAGGGAGAATCACCTCCCTCAACCTGCTGACCACACTTCTTTTGGTGTAGCCCGGGATACAGTTGACTTTCTGGGCTGCAAGAACACGTTGCCAGGTCATGTTGAGTTTTTCATCCACCAGTATGCCCAAGTCCTTTTCAGCAGGGCTGATCTCAATCCCTTCATCCCTGAGCCTATATTGATACCAGGAATGACCCCAACACATGTGCAGGACCTTGCTCTTGGCCATGTTGAACCTTATGCATTGAACCACTTCTTGAGCTTGTTCAGGTCTCTCTGTATGTCTTCCCATCCCTCAGATGTGTCAACTATATCATTTAACTTGGTGTTGTCTCCAAACATGCCAAGGGTGTGCTTAATCCCACGGTCTGTTCCATTGACGAAGGTATTAAAAAGTAATGGCCTCAGTATGCACCACAAGGGACATCACTTGTCACAAATTTCCATTTGGACATTGAGCTGTTGATGACTACAGTTTGGATGCAAGCATCTAATTCTGTGTGTCACTGGAGCAATTGGAGTTAATTCCTCATCCACCAAACAGTCAGCCCATCAAATTTAAAACATATGTGGCTCCTGTTGGATAGAACAAGCACATATTAACTATATGCCACTTAAAAGAGGTTCAGATAGGTCTAATTACCGTGGTATTACTCTGCTCTCCATTGCTGGCAAAATCCTGGCAAGAATACTCCTGAACAGATTAATACCTGCTATAGCAGAAGGAATTTTACCTGAAAGTCAGTGAGGTTTCAGAGCCAACAGGAGCACCACAGACATGGCATTTGTTCTCAGACAACTGCAAGAGAAGTGCAGGGAACAGAACAAAGGTCTTTATGTAACCTTTGTCGACCTCACCAAGGCTTTCGATACTGTGAGCAGAAAAGGTCTGTGGCAGATTTTGGAGCGTTTAGGTTGTCCTCCCAAGTTCCTTAAAATGATCATCTCACTCTGTGAGGATCAGCACGGCCAAGTCAGATATGGCAATGCACTTTCTGAGCCCTTTCTAATAACTAGTGGTGTGAAACAAGGCTGCGTGCTAGCACCAACCCTATTCACAATCTTTTTCAGCATGATGCTCCAAAGGGCCACAGCAGACCT
>VWZX01006599.1:69357-114289 GCA_013399015.1 Galbula dea
TGAGGAAAGGCTGAGGGAGCTGGGTGTCTTTAGCTTGGAGAAGAGGAGGCTAAGGGGTTACCTCATCTGTGCTTTTAAATCTGTGAAGGGTGTGTGTCAGGAGGATGGGGTCAGGCACTTCTAAGTGAAGCCCAGTGACAGGATCAGAGGCAATGGCTGTAAGCTGAAGCATAGGAGATTCCATGTGAATACATGTAGAAATTTTTTCCCAGTTCAGGTGCCAGAGCACTGGCACAGACTGCCCAGGGAGGTTGCGGAGTCTCCTTCTATGGAGATATTCAAACCCGTCTGGACACGCTTCTGTGTGAGCTGGTCTAGGGAATCCTGCTGTGGCAGTGGGGTTGGACTAGATGATCTTTCGAGGTCCCTTCCAACTCCTAATATTCTGTGATTCTGTGATTCTGTGAAAACAGGAATCCAGCAGGTAGTGCATATAGAATATGATTTTCTAAGGAACATTGTGTAAGACTTGAAAGTCATGGTTAAGACAAGTGAGATATGATCACCTACTTGCAGCTAGTGCTGTGAGGACAGTAGAAGGATACAGAGCCAGCCAAGCAGGAAACCAGGAGAAGTAAACTATACAGTGGACAGCATTAGAGATTATTACTCAATGTAGTGGCAGTGGTCATGAGGCAAACTAAAACAACGATAAGAAATAGGTGTTGCTTTTCAGTGCTTTTCTGGGGATGCTAGAAGTAGACAGAACAAAAGAAATTACATTTTAAGGAATAATAAAATGTTGATTTTAAAGATCTTTTCTACATACCTTTTCTCCTTCAGTAGAAAGAAACAAAATCAAGGAAATAAATGTCCCCTACTGTGTTGTTCACCTGCTGCCTATTGGTGTTGCTCTCCTGCTGCCTTCTCCATCTGCTTTAAATTAATTTCTGAAATGTACCCTCCTTAAAAATAAGTTCTTATTAATTTCATAAGGAACAAATCAAGAAATAGCAAACACAGAGACATTTTGTTGAATTACAAACAATTAGAACACAATGGAGTGAGAATGAAGGTTGGAAAACATTATACCAATTATGAATATTCTAAAAAAGAATAAATCTGTTAGATCCTGAGAGCCATATAGAATATTAAATTTGTCTTTTTCTGGGAAAACTGCCATTCTAATTAATAAAAAATTTTGTTATTTGTGGCTTTATGGTTTACTTGGTGTAACTAAAACACTGTTTAAGATAATAAATAGAAGTGGAGAAATATGGCATTCAATTAGTTGTCATGTAATACATAAGAAACAGTCTAATTCAGCATTAATCTCACACCCACTTTGGATTGTACATATTTGGTTTACCTGGGAAAATGAATGTCTGTTAAATGAATCCTCCTTATCTTTAACCCTTCACACCTTTTATAGGTACATGTTACTTTAGCAAATGGGTAATTCTCTTCCCATTTCAAGTCTATTAATACCCAGTATAATTTCTAAATCAATTTCCTTGCTTTTTTTGTTAAGCAGTCTCTTCTGCTCACATTTCTTTCAGTGACTTTATACCACACAGTTCTTCAGTACAATTTTTGGTTGTCATGGCTTATTGCTGTAGAAATATTGTGCTTATGTGGTCATATAAGCTTCTTTAAAAAAATCCCCACAACCCATTAAAATTACTGAAATGAGTGTATTTTTATTGGGTGAGTGTTGCCTCTAAGTTAAGAGAGCTTATCAGAAACAAAGGGCAAAAGGTGTTTTCCTTAGATTTGCTCCTGCTTTATGTAGCAGTACAGTTCAGCAAAATTGTAAGTGAATATAAAGAAGATAGATGTAATTGAAGGGTAGGTTGCATACACTAAGAAATTTTTTTTAAGAACTGCAACCTTTTTCACTGTAATATCTGGTAGTAGCAGCATAGCTTTGAAATTAAGTGTGATGAAATTTGCACGCTGTGTTAACCTTGCATAAAGGTTAGGAAGGAAAAAATTCACTGTATAAAGTGTGTTTTTATTTCATTTTTGTGCATGCTGACTGAAGCTGCAGGAATAGGCTTTTGCCCAAGTGGGAGGGAATGCAGGAGATATTTGCCAAGTTCTGAATATTCCTGCATGTTGAGGGAGTGTTGTGAGGTCTTGCCATTAGCTAGTGGGGCAGCCTTCAGCAGATCACTTGACTTTGCCCCTCTATTTCCTTATCTGTTTAAACACGATGGGCTGTTCTTTCTCCATACTTTTCTTGCCATCTCCACTCAGTTTTTCTATATTTTTTTTTTACATAATTTGCCTAAAAAAGCATAATTTTGCATTTTTATATTTGTACATAATTAGAGATAAATTAGATTTGCTTATTCTGCTCACTAGCATAGTGCTCTACTTTCTGGACAAGTAACTATCAACACATGAATTTTTTTCATGGTCCAAAAGTCTTGTAAGGAAGAGTCTTCTACATTGTGAAAAAGATTGTTTCTTTTCTTGCCTTTCTATTTCTACAGAACTAAGGAGATAGCCAGGAGACCTAGGATAACTTAACATTTTAACAGTCACTTTTATAAACAGTAAGAAAACATTTTGAGGGTTGCTTATGCTGTCAGGTAACAGAGGGCACTTTGAAGAAATTACAAATGAAAAACTCTAATTTCTCTTCTACATTTATTGTAAACTTAGAAGACTGAAAAAAGCATTTCAGTCACCCATACACCATACTACAGAATCCTCTTCATTAAAATTTAGTCTTTCAAGAGGAATTTGAGTCTTCTAAAATCTATTAACAACACTGTTCTTGAACTTAATGTAAGTATTTGAGTAGACCAAAAGATGCCAACCAGTTTTCAGTGGTTAACAGAAATTCCTACAGGGCAAGATACAAGTTTGTAGATGCATCAAGATTTTGGGCTGGTAGATATGAACAAGCATTAGACTGGGCCCAGATTAAAGCCTTGAGCTGAGATGACACGTCAGGCTGATCAAATGTTCTGTTTTGCATCTGCTGCTGTAATTTAAATGTCATGATTTGCAACACTACTTCTGCCTGAAACAGTGATTTTATTACATGACTGCAAGGGAAAAAGCAGGTTACTTGAAATCTTGTCTCTGTTTTGTCTCATACTGTGTACTCCAGTAAAATACAAGACTTAATTTGCTGGTCATTGGCCACCTTGATTCATAGGCAGAGAAAGAGAATTATGTGTTATGTAACAATAGCATTTGCTGTTTTGCAATCACAGTATGTTAGGAGTTGGAAGGGACCTCAAAGGATCATCTAGTCCAACCCCCTACAGTGAGTAGGCAATCTCCAACTAAACCAGGTTGCCAAGCACCCTGTCCAGCCTTGCCTTGAACAGAAACTAGAAAAGGCTTTCAGGTTTAGTGCAGATTTTCTGTAATTCTGCAGAGTTAATGCATCCTGTTCCACTGAAAACGGAGGAACATACATGTCTACTGTATCTTTCACAGAACTGTAGAATAATTTAGGTTGGAAAGGGCTACTCAAGGTCATGTGGGCCAAGGACCTACTCAAAACATGGCCTTAAAATATCATTGCTCAAGGCATTGTCCAGGGAATTTTGAGTAGCTGTAAGAGATTAAGATCCCATAAACTCTTCAGGCAACTTGCTTTAAAGTTCAACAAACGTCACAATGGAAAAAAATATTTCCTAATACCTACCTGAAATTTTCTAATTTTCAATATCTGTTTTATTCCACTCTTCCAGGCTGCTTGTTTTGCACCTTTGATTATCTGGTGGCTCTCTGCAGCATTTTGCTTTTATTTCTCTGTTTATCTTGTACTGGGGAGCCCAAATTTGGGCTCTTAAGTGCAGAATAGAAGGTAATAATATATTTCATTACTACTGCTATTACTAATACAGCCCAGGAGGTGGTTGGCTGTCTCTACTGCAAGAGCACACTGGTGATCCATATTCATCTTGTTCTCCACAGACCTAAGTGTTGCATGGAGTTACTCTGTCCCCAGTGTAGGACTTTGAATTTGTCTTTGTTGAACTATGTTATTATTCTGCTCTGCAAAGTATACTTAAAAAATGAATTTGCTGAAGTATATAGTGGTTTAAAATACTCCCATTTTGCAAATAGTATCTTCTGAATGTATATAAATCTGCCTCTGCCATGTGTTCTTCCATTAGTCCCTGTAGCTAGTCTTTCAGCATTTTTTTGGTGAAAATTGTGTTTACAGAGGTGACAATTTTTAATAAAACCCTCAGACATTGTTTGGGTCAAAATCAACTCTGTCTCTCTCAGCACTGTATGTTGTGGATTCAGCATTCAGGCTGTTAGAGAAGTGATTCAAGATAGCTCAGATGGAAATTTGTGGAATTTTACAGTTTTTATGGAGGAAATCCTTGGGCTCTTTTTCATTTAACAATCTAAGGACATATCTGAATGACACACAAGATGAAATTCTGTCCTAGGTAATTGTCCTTTGTAAGTCCTAATTCAAGTCCAATGTAAATGAGATCACATTGGTGAACAGAGTCACCAAATCAAAAAATATTGTTGCTTAAGTGCAACATAAACAACATAGAATTTGCATAGACTGTACAATCAATTGAAAGTATGTTCAGATGGAATTGGCCTCTCTTTGCTTGATAGTGCTTCTGTAAGGTGATGATAGTAACACTGATTCCGTTCATAATGACAGGTAGAAACAGGCATCTCCACAGATGTCTTAAGAAAGGTCAGACCAATTACTTTCTGGAGGTGCTTATCTCTGTATTGACTATATGTAGCCTAAGGTTACCTGCTGAAGATTACCAACCAAAGTTAGATAAAGTCAGTCTCTCTCACATTAATTTTTGAAAACACCTGGTTGTACATTTAGGTACTCAGGTACTGCAAGAGCATAAATTATATATGTTTTGTTTAGATTACTCTTGCTTCCCTCTGAATGAATTAAATTTACCCAGTTTTCAAAACTAGGGCACTATTCTTCTAAGAAGTGCCCCACCATGTAGATCTACTTATGATATACTTAAAAACAATGAGATTTATGATTTCTTAATGATATAATGAAATAGTAGTGTAAATGTGTTTATTAAATAACTATTTAGACTTTTTGTTTTCAAGGTGGTAGCAACAGTATTTAGATCAGAATATTCAGAATGCTTCACTCAGATTTATGTGTTCCTTGATAAATTCTTGTTTGTCACTGGTGTATAGACACACATTTGTACCTAAGACTAACAACATATGCTAATATTCTGTCTGCCTGATCTAGGAATATATTGATACATTTATTTATAAATGAATGATTTTTCAATTTTTAAATTACCTTTATGTTTGACTTTTATTCAAACAGACTAAATGATACATATATTAATTTTCTGTTGTTTATAGCTCTACAACACCTCTCTAACACTAAGGCAGTGCATTACCTAGGTTCGAGGTGATACTACTGGAAGCAGATACTAATTTTGATTTTATGTGGTGACAGCAAATGCAAGATAATGGTGTAATTTTTTGCTTTCTTTCTGTTTATTAAAAGAAGTACATTTAAAAAAAAGTGCTTGTCTGTTTTAATATTTAATACTCAGCCTTACTGCTAGGTGTTGCACAGGTTTAAAAATTTCTTTGTGTATGGATTAAGACTATGTTTTGGCATAGCAACTGTAAACACCTGATAATTTCAATGGTGTGTAAACTACCACAGTTTCACTATACTAGGAAAAATGTCCAAGTGCTTAAAAACCCAACTCATTCAGTGTTTTCACAATGAGGATTTCTGAACCCCTTCGTATACAACATGACATAAAATGTTTGGTAAGATAAAACTTAAGCAACAGTAGAACCAGACTCATCCACTGAAAGAGACAGAGAATATTTCTCCATCCTTTCTCATTGCTCTTTTTCTGTCAAAAGGTGACAGTTTTTTGAGGTAAATCACTGCTGAAGCATTCCCTCCTTCCATCCCATCAAAATTACACGAGTTTCCATTTTTTCTCCTACCTGCTAGCCTGGTAGTAGTCTGATGGGAATCACTGGGGTAAGGCCCTTTTAATTGCCTCCTGAGCAAAAAAGGGAGAAAGGGAGAATATCTCACCATGTCTGTTTTCCAGCCACCTGAGACAAGGTGTTGAAGCTGAGACTGGAGCTGATGACGGATTTGTTTTGATATCTACTGAGCAAAGCAATGACTGATCAGTAAATGGGCTAATGAAAGTTCCTGCAGGGCAAGTGAAAGAATTCTGTTCTCTACCATAGTCAGCAGCATATTGTAAGACATAAATTAAAAGAAGCATTTTATTTTTTATTAATTTCTTTGAAATCTTGTGGTATATGGAACAATTAAGTAACTGAAGTTTCTGAAATCAACTCCATGTTTTCGCAGACAGTGCCTGCTTCTAGAAGTGATAAGACCTAATATTTAGATTTACTAGCAAGAACTGGTATGCATATCAAGGTCACTGCTAAATCTTGTGTGCCACACTGGGGGGTGCAGAGTAAAAGACTGCACCTACAGGGAGAAGTGGAAATTCAGGCAACCTTAAACTGACCAACTTGGTATTCTACTGCATATATGTCATATTTGGTATAAAGCTCAGACGTCACAAGGGTCAAGCTCTCTTGGTCATTTTCAATGGCTGTCATCTGAGCAGGACTCTGTTCTGTCTTTGATCCTGTTCCACAGAATTGTAGAATCACAGAATCATTAAGTTTGGAAGAGACTTCTAATATCAAGTCCAACTGTCAACCTATCACCACCATGCCAACTAAATCATGTCCATAAGTTCCTGAATTGAGTTCCAGGCCCCAGTCCCGGAATCTCGTTCCTGTCTGCTGCCTCCCCTTGGGGACTTCTGCCAGAACACCAGTGGTGGCAGTGATGTAGTTGCTGTTGTGGGGGAGAGTTTGGATTTGGTATTGGCTTTGTATGTATTAGTATATGCATACATTTCTTTTTGTTACTATTATTTTCATTACAGTAGTTTTAGTTTTCTTTTCCAATCCATAAGTCCTCTCTCTGTCTTTTATTTCTTTTCCCTTCCCTTGGGGTGTGGGGAGAGGGGATAATACAGAGCATCTGCCACTGGATTAGCAGTCAGCTCAGCTCTAACCCTTGACACCAGAGAAAAAGGAATATGTGCTGCAATTTTTCATTTGTATGGTGGTTTGTTTGTTTTGAAATTTGTGGAGTTAATGATTCTCTCAAACTTTATTTAGGATCTTCTGGACATACTAATGTGTCATAATTGGCATCATATCATACTGATATGAAATACTGTTTTCAGTTACTGTAACTAGTTCACAATATTGGTGTTTCAAAGCCTCTTGTTTTCAAAAACCACATTGTTACCTAATATCTTTAACCTACATTTGATAGAAAGTATCATCCTTTATGGTTTTAGCAAAGAGCTTAGCAGATCACCTATCGAAGCTCAAATGAAGCTATTCAAAAAACCTGATGTTATTTTAAATCCTGCAGTTATTTCAAGCCAATTGTGTGATTTTCAAATCTTTATGTCATTAGTCTTGAATGGCAAGGGCTATAAATATTGAAATTAAAGAATGATTGATCTGGTGGATGAAAATATGAATGCACATATGTGCTCCAGTCTTACTGAAGTCATTTGGACTTAGCATCATTAGGGATAAGATTTACCTTGATATATTCAATGTAACAGAATCAGGTATTTAAAAGATAAGAAAGAATTTATAATGGTAAAGAGTGAAGAGTTATTTATAGCTTAAGTGCTCATTATGGTGATACTTCCCTCTTCTATTAATTATATTTCAGTCTGAGGGGTATGTTGTTGGCTTATTTTCTGCTGATGTTGATAATAATATTTGTATTTATGTGCATGTTAACCTTCATAACAGTAATAACCCCATCAATTTTATTTGTGTAGGTTCTAAGTGACATTTTGTGTTTCTAACACAGGCCTTGAAAGAGTTGCCTATAATTTAAAAGCAATATTCATGCTCTTAGGAGCTCTTTTCTTTCATCTACATTTAAATATCCGAATGGAAAGAAAGCATTTAAAGATGTGCATTTTTCACCTGGCTATTATTGAAGTGTCATGTTAATAAATACTAACTATCAAAGAAAGGAGGGGTTTTGTTAGTATTTTGAGCTGTTCTTACAAAACCTGAATGTAATTTTTCTTATGATTATATACTGGAAGCTCATAATGGCTACAGAACTTTTCAAACTACCATAAAAATGTTGCTGGTACTGTGTTTCAGCTGCACAGTATATTAAGTACAAGTATTCATGAAGACATTTATAGCAAAGTTAAAGCATAGAAAAAATACTTATTTTTGTCACAAATCAGGTACTTTTGGAAATGAAAGTAAAATAATAATTTTCTAATTCTTTACTGTTCAAACAATAAAAAGATTATTTTTCTTTTCTTCTTATATGAGATACTTTATAACTATGAGGTAAAATTTTGACCCTGCACTTGAAGCTGCTATTCTTGATGTAATCACTGCTACTTACTTACTGGTGAGGAAGGATACCTGGTAAAATTATTTCCTACTCTATTTCTTCTCAAAGTAGAAAATCTTTCTCAGAGACTGAAGTGCTGAGGAGGATGAATTTCTTTCTGCTTTCTATTCTTTTCCCCCCTTCCAAGTCAAAAGAAGTAAACCAGATGTATTTTTGCTTCTTAAAAAAACACTCTTGTCATTAATCAGGTACTCATAGATCATACTCAGGAGAGGGACTGTGTTTCTTATTACTTGCTGGAGGGGAATATTTCTTCCTTGACACTCTTTGATGTGACTCTTAGCAAACATGAGCTTGGACAAGCTGCTTAACATCTACCTATATCCTATAATCAAGGGAGGTTATTTTCCCCCTCTACTCCCTTCTTGTGAGACCCCACCTGGAGTACTGCATCCAGTTCTGGTGCCCCTATTAAAAGAAAGATATGGATGTGCTAGAACTTGTCCAGAGAAGGGCCATGAGAATCAGAGGACTGGAACACCTCTTCTATGAGGACAGACTGAGAGAGTTGGGGTTTGGAGAAGAGAAAGCTCTGAGGGACCTTACTGTGGCCTTCCAGTTTCTGAAGGGGACCTCCAACAAAGCTGGTAAGGGACTTCTTAGGAGTTCAGGTAGTGATAGGACTAGGGGGAATGGTTGCAAACTAGAGGAGGGTAGATATAGATTAGACATTAGGAAGAAGTTCTTCACTGTTAGGGTAGTGAGACAGTGGAAGAGGTTGCCCAGAGAGATTGTGGAAGCCCCATCCCTGGGAGATTTTAAGGCTGGGCTTGGTGGGGCTCTGGGCAACCTGAGCTAGTGGGAGGAGTCCCTGCCCATTCAGGTGGGTTGGAACTAAATGATCTTTATGGTCCTTTCCAACTCTGACAATTCTATGATTCTATAATCTCATCAACAATTAAAAAGATAAGTAATGTTTTCTCATCACCGTGAACTTTTTGAAATCAGGAGGAAAAACTCACTATGTAAAAAAATCTCTAGGACTCTGATGGTTGAGTAGGAGTCTGCATTTCATTGAAATGTACATGAAACCTCACTTATTTATCTCTGCATTGTGGAAATCTAAGGTGTTAAAGCATCATCTTGTAGTGCTACAGCAGACTGTCCATCAGAAATTTGGATGCTGATACACAAGATCCTCTAAACCCATTTGGAAAATCTGGCAAATGTGTTTCCATTTGCCCATTCAAATGTAATCTGTCAATATTTACATTTAAATACTTATCTGTTTAACAAAGAGCAAGAAAGGAAGAAAAGTATAAATCTACAGTAAAATAATACACTGAATTTTGAGAACTGTTCTTATCCTCTAACTGAAAAATGAAGAGGATAAAAATAAAAAAGGCTGTAGGAAATGCCAAAATGTTTTAGAAGGAGTATGGTTAACAATACCTTCACCTTCATCAAGTTTCAGTGAACCAATTAAATGTGATTTCTCTTACAGAGCTTCTGTACAGGAAGACACCACTATGAAAGAGGTTTTCCCTTTGTTTTCTTCAGTGTCTTCCATAAGGTTAGCAAGAATTTTCTGCTGTTCTTCCCTCTGTGAAGGGTATCAAGCATATCAACGTCTTATAAATATCTCTCTGATTGTGGCATTTTCTATATTGCTAAAAACACTACACCCAACTTGAAAGCATTGTCTTGTACAGGAAAATGGGAGAATTGCTTCTGGTACCATTAGTACTTAATGGCCAGCGTTTTGGTTCTAACCATGCTGCTTCCAGCATGTCTGACTTGGCTTATGGGAGGGGTGAACATCAGAGATAAGTTGAAGCCAAGATTGTGGGTGTGGCTAAAATTCGGTTCCTAATGTAAAGAGACAGAAAGTGTGGCATAAAATCATGGGAGAAAAGGATTTGGATTAATCTGATGATGTCTAAGCATTAAGACAGTTAAATTAGAGCTTTTAAATTACCTAAGTGCTGCTGCGTCCCTGCAGAGATGGCTCTGAGTCATGTGTGCCACAAGTGCCAGGTGGGAGGATGACACTTGCATGATACAGTGTGTGGCACATCCTGGGGGTAACAAATGCTTTCAAGCCCTCTAGCTCACTGACAGCAGTCTCCTCCAGTCTGCTCGAGGAGAAGTCTGGCTATTCCTGAGCTGTGATTTCTTCTTGTTCTGTACTGAAGAAAGCTAAGTCATCCTAGCCAGACCCAGGAGAAGCTTGTACTGTGCTAGAACTCTGCCTGCAGTAAGAAAACACTTGATTAGGTGGGAACAAGTGGTAGTACTGATGCAGAGAGGAAACAAGAAGAGAGAGAAAAGGAAGAGTTTGAGGAAAGAAATGCTTGGAAAAATTCTTTAGGACTATCCAGTGATTTCTTATTCCCTGTCAAACTTTAATTTCATGTTTTAAAGTAGAACCTGTGATATTAATACGTGATATTAATACATGAGAGTTCAGCAATTGTTTGATGATGAGATCATGGTTACCTTTTTTATCATTTACTTTGTTAGGTAATCTGTTGTGTATTATCAGTGTTAATTATAGAGATATATATTTTTTTAAGAAATCATGCAATTTTTTGCAAGATACGGTGATCTGAAATATTTGAGGTAACTATAACTCTTTGCCCTAATTGCTCTAAGACAATTATCTTGTGATCATTTTTGAGTTAGTCAACAGAAACTTTTTTGTCAATGATTTTACTATTCAATGCTATGGGAAAGAAAAGAGAAAAGAAAAGAAAAGAAAAGAAAAGAAAAGAAAAGAAAAGAAAAGAAAAGAAAAGAAAAGAAAAGAAAAGAAAAGAAAAGAAAAGAAAAGAAAAGAAAAGAAAAGAAAAGAAAAGAAAAGAAAAGAAAAGAAAAGAAAAGAAAAGAAAAGAAAAGAAAAGAAAAGAAAAGAAAAGAAAAGAAAAGAAAAGAAAAGAAAAGAAAAGAAAAGAAAAGAAAAGAAAAGAAAAGAAAAGAAAAGAAAAGAAAAGAAAAGAAAAGAAAAGAAAAGAAAAGAAAAGAAAAGAAAAGAAAAGAAAAGAAAAGAAAAGAAAAGAAAAGAAAAGAAAAAAGAAAAGAAAGAAAAGAAAAGAAAAAAAAGAAAAGAAAAGGAGAAAGGAAAAGAGAAAAGAAAAGAAAAGAAAAAAGAAGAAAAAAGACAAGAAAAGAAAAAAGACAAGAAAAGAAAAAAAGACTTTTTGATCTAAGTGTTTAAGCAGTTGTGTAAATATCTGAACCTGACTTTTCTTCTGAGGGAAAACAGGTATTTTTGGTTTGCTTTTTTTTATGTTTGGTAACATCAGGGCCAAGATTGATGGGAAGGAAGAATGCCAAAGGTTTTTTACAAAGATTTACCATGCTATGAGTATTGTCAGGAAAAGACATTTTTTTATTTTAAGCTAGTAGAAACAATATTGAATGCATTCTAAGATAGTTTGATAACATGTCAGTGTCAATCATTCTACTGGAAACTAAGAAATGCTTGTCTTACATCTGCATTTTCTTAAGACACAACTTCTTCTTCGAACAAAAAAATATTTGTATTTTTTTTTGTACCTAATGTGTTTTCTGTATTCATTTTACAGCAATCTTTCTTTGGCTTATTTTGCATAAAGTGGCCTAAGAAAAGTGTTTCTGGGACTTCATAAACTGTTTGAATAATGAGATCTTTGAAGATTTTCAAGAATTTATGTTACAAAAATCTTATATAAGCCTAAAATGTATAGCAGGCACGTGTCTTCCTTCTGCAGATGACCTCTAGAGCATTAGCTAATCCAAAATTAGGGAGAAAAAGCAGGAGGCGGAAGGTTCTGAGCTGCTCATCTGTGTATACCAGTCTTGAAATGAGATAAGCACCACAGGCAATGATGCAAAAAAGGCAGTGAAAAGGCAGCTGTGTTTATCTCATTTGCACACAAGGAAGAGAAAGTGTACTTCATAGAAGGAAAATTTTCAGCTCTTATCCACTACATTTTGTCCATCTGTGTAGAAATTTTATAATGGTTTAAGCTGTCAGATGTGAAATGTCTCTAAAATTCTGCACCTTCTCATATTGTGCAGTGAAGACTGTGGCTAGAGCTTGAGGTCAAAATATATGATGTTTTCTTATTTACCTTTTTTGCTGCCAATATATGTTTCCAACCAGATAATGCTACAGCAATAGAATATCTTTTTACAGTGCTGTGATATTGCATGTGACTCTTTAAGGTTTTATGTAGGAAATTATTTGATTTAGTGCTTTCTGATGAACTCAGAGTGCTCAGTGCTGTAGACAGCACAAAAGACAGTTTGCCTTTGCCTCAAGGAGCTTCTAGCCTGAAGGTTGAGTTCTAGGGAGTCTTGTGTAGGGATGATCATCCCTTCTGTCAGATGTCTCATGCTGATGTGACCTTTGGACTACACAGATTTCTTTTTTAACCTAGCTAAGCATCATTCCTACCAGTAAAAGTGTGTATGCTAACTTCTTCCAAAACCACTGCAGTGGTACTTTTGCAGATTTATAGAAAATATTCAGTGTTCAGGTGCTCCTCTTAGTCATGCTAAACTCCCTAAATATCAGGGCCAGACATTGTTAACAGCAAATATACCCCTCAGAGTACATTGGCAGCTCTCAGACTGGCCAGGTACTTTAGGCAGAGAACCTGTGGCAATCTGTTGTTTGCCTTTCCTTGGATATTAAGCATGCAGGTACTGGGGGAGTCTTAGAGGCCCAATAGGATCATTTGTGTGTTGCAAGTCTCTTGGGAGTTTTTCAGAGAATCTGGAAGGAGAACAGATGCATCAGCTCCACCTTTTACTTTTTGGACAAATTTTAAGATAAAAAATAAGTGTATTTTATTTTAGTGCAAAGGCTATTGAAATGACTGCTCTAAGTAGAGGTTGATATGAAGCAGAATCCTCCTGTGAACCTCCCAATCTTAAATATTTGCATAGCTTTTAATGCCATAGTTCAACTCCTTTTGTGTTTTATCAGTCAGAAAACTGTCAGGGTTTTTATATAGCCCTTACAGCTGTGATACAATTGGTTAAGATGTCCACTTATGATAAATGTTCCTTTTAATGTACAGTACTCTAATGTGAAGCTATTTACCCTCTGGAGGTGCCATTCAGTGTCATCTCCATCTCAGGAGTTTCCTGAAATTCAGAGTCATTATTCTTTCTCAGTATTTAACACTTCTCACTGGGCAATCAAAGTCCTAATGTCCTTTAGGAGGGGCTAGAAACAGCATTTTACCAGCTGCTAAATAAAAACTGAAGGACTAGCCTGGTTCTATTAAGACAGTCTTTTGTGAATAAGTGAATGATATATTTCCATTGAAGCTCACATGGCAAGGTTAAAACAACAGTGAGTATCCTCTTAAGAACAGATTCTGTATTCCATACAAGGTATGTACTGCATAAATGTAAATACTGGATATTAGGAAAAATTTCTTCACAGAAATCATTTTCAGCTTTGGAACAGGCTGCCCAGGGAAGTGAGGGAGTCACTGCCACTGGAGCCGTTCAAAAAGCATGTAGCTGTGGTACTTAGTGATATGGTTTAGTGGCATGGTGGTGATAGATTGGTGGTTGGATCTGATGATCTTGAAGGTCTTTTCCAATCTTAATGATTCTGTGATTCTGTAAAAGTGTAGTGAACAGGGTTCATCTCTACTCTCAGTGAAGTTGATAACTGATCACTTTTGAAAGGATAGGTTTGGAGCGATCTGTTTCTAGTCCTGACTTGTTGACACTGTGAGGCAGTGAGAAGGAAATGTGGCATTGTCATAGCTAGATATAGCATTTGAATCAGTTTTGTCTCATACTAAATATGATAAGAATCATAAAATGCTTCTTTATTAGATGGAATGGGGGAAATAATCCCTTTCTGAATATCATTTCTGTATTATTACTAAATAACATCACTGATTTTTTCCAAGTAATGACTGTTTAAGACTTTTGCTGTTCTGCTGGGATCCCATGCACAATCCACATCCTTCCTGAGGAGGACTTCTGAGTGTTCCTCATTCTGCTTTTTATATTAAATGTAGGAGTACTCTTTTTCAGTGAGAAGTAGGCTTATAATCTTCACTTTCTGAAAGTGACTATACAACATTATGTGTTTAAATTATGAGGATCTCCAGCAGTCTGTATCTTGCTTACAGCAGTCAGTGCTGTCTGGAAGGTTGAAGTCCCTGTTAAAGTTTGGATGGGAGCCAAAACGACTTCCACTACATGTTAGGGACAACCATCTAATACTGTGTAACAGTGTGAGCCACTGTCATTCAACAGATGGCACCATGTGGTACAACATCATACGATTCAGTTGCTATTTCTTGAGTTCCTCCACATAATAATATAGCAAAATACTAAAAGTTGAGAGAAAAAACATAGCATTCAAATGCTTTTATTTAAGTAGATGAACAAGAAAAGTAATTTATTTGGGGGGGGGAATATTTAATTTGTCAAAATGTCAGTTTAGAAATGTATTTCTAGCAGAAACAAAATAAAATAATGCTATTTATGTTGCTCAAGCTGATGAAAAATGTCAGATATGTTTATTCATACAAAATTAGTGTTATTTCCCTCTGCTATAATAGAGGAACAAGAAAGGACAAGATAAGAGGATTGAGGAAAAAAATGTTACAGTTACAGGCCTATGTATCAGTGTAGTTAACTTCTGCATATATAATGTGTAAGCTGTGCTGTAAATCACAGAATCACAGAATATTAGGAGTTGGAAGGGACCTCGAAAGATCATCTAGTCCAACCCCACTGCCACAGCAGGATTCCCTAGACCAGCTCACACAGAAGCGTGTCCAGATGAGTTTGAATATCTCCATAGAAGGAGACTTCACAACCTCTCTGGGCAGTCTGTGCCAGTGCTCTGGCACCTGAACTGGGAAAAAATTTCTACGTGTATTCACATGGAATCTCCTATGCTTTAGTTTACAGCCATTGCCTCTTGTCCTGTCACTGGGCCTCACAGAGAAGAGCCTGACCCCATTCTCCTGACAGTCACCCTTCACAGATTTAAAAGCACAGATGAGGTCACCTCTTAGCCTCCTCTTCTCTGAGCTAAAGAGACCCAGCTCCCTCAGCCTTCCCTCATAAAGAAGATGTTCCACCCCCTTCATCATCTTTGTGGCTCTGTGCTGGANTACATGGGGTTGGTCTTTCCTAGGTGCAAGACTCAACACTTGCCCTTATTGAATCTCATTCAATTTCTCCCTGCCCAACTCTCCAGCCTCTCTAAGTCTCGCTGAATGGCAGCACACCCCTGCAGTGTGTCAGCCACTCCACCCAGTTTAGTGTCATCAGCAAACTTGCTGAGAGTGCACTCTGTTCCCTCAGCCAGGTCATTAATGAATAGATTGAAAAGTACTGGTCCCAGTCCCAACCCCTGAGGGACTGCACTAGACACTGGCCTCCAACTAGACTCCATCCTATTGACTATGACTCTCTGACTTCTCTCCTTCAACCAGTTCACAATCCACCTTACTACCCAATCATCCAGACCACACTTCCTCAGTTTAGCTGCAAGGATGCTGTGGGAGACAATGTCAAACGCTGAGAAGGAGTATCAGCCATAATCTTCAAGTGGTTTTTTAATGTGACTTCTCTGATTTTTGTCTACATCATATTTCTCTTTCCATAGAAAGGAAGATCTAGCCCTATTTAAATATTACCAAGTTAATCCACAGAGGATTGTTTTTCCCCCCCTCACGTTCAAGATGTCTGTTCTAGTTAGGTCCTTTCTTCCCAATAACGTCTTTCCTTATTAGCTCAAATTACGTTGCTGTTTTCTTGACAGCCTGTCTAAAGGAACCGTAGCTATTCATCTGTGTAACACAGTAATAATGTTTGCAGATACTGCAAGAAGTAGAATAAAAAAAATAACAGTTTTATCTCATGAACACAAAGAAGTCATGTTCATTTAAGGAGCTGCTTTGGCAATTGTATCAACACACGTTTGGAGTAATAACCATTTAATGACTTGAAATGGCTTGTCTGTAGAAAAAACAACATACAGACATTGATTTACTTGCCAGATTCTGAATGGAAATGCTTTGTTTTCTGGAGTGGTTTTTTTTGTATTCACAGTTGTCCTTCGAACATGCTAAGAAATGTCCTGACAAAGAGATAACAATGAAAACATTATGTATTATGGAAGGCTGGAATATAACTTGAAACTCTTCCAGAATTCGGTTCTGTTAATTTAAAAGTCAATATTCTTTGGTCAACAAAAATACAGATCGATCTACTATTGTACAGATTAAACCAATTCACATTGGATTTAAAGAGGTATTTAAAATACACAAACTCTTCAAAGGCATTTGTACATTGAAATTTACAGTACAGATATTACTAATTCATGTGCTGACTCATGTTCACAGTCACTGTTGTCCTTACTGAGCAAAATTGCCCTTCTACCCTTTTGAATGTTTTTGGACACTTTTAGTTAGAAGATTGTGTTATTGAAAAAGAGCCACATACCACCTACAACAGACATGCATCATGTTGGATTGAATAGGAATACTTCAATAACTAGCTAGAAAACATTTTTCTTAATACTATGCTCCATCTGTTTAATGTTCAGCTTGATCTAGTAACAGTTGGTAGTAAAGCTGTTGAGGTTCTTATTGAGCTGTCTTGCACAGCCTCCTGTTCAGACAGATATCTGTAACAGGAGGCCCACAAACCCACCATGCTATAAAAAGTAAATTATCTCAATATCTGAGTATACATGGCCAAAACTTCTGAATTAATGTTTTTCCTTTATCTTTCAAATAGAAGGAGGGACTTTATAACCTCCAATAAATTAAAATATTTCCTGGACACTTTAGATACGTTGATAGTTTTTCTAGTTCTTATTGAGTGAATGTATTTTTTTTTGCCTTTGTTGGTTTTTGGTGTAGCCATCCAAGGTAGCCAGACATAAAAAAAATAAAATAGAAAAGGCTGTCACATAGGCTTCAACTCATCCTGTGCTATAATACTGAAAAAATCAAAACCACTTACATTTTAGAAGTTATCACAACTATTTAAAAAGACTACTGTCCTATTTTAGAATAGGCCTAGAAATCATAACATGTAGACTGATTATAAGACAGTATATAAAGACAGCATATAAAGCACATTAAGACAGCCCATGGCAGGGGGGTTGGAACTAGATGATCTTTAAGGTCCCTTCCAACCTGAGCCGTTCTATGATTCTGTGATATAACCACGTGGTCTCTTGTGTAGAACTGAGTTGCACAGATACTGCCCTAGAAGAGATTCATTACAAGAAGTATCAAAGTGTTAAATTGAAGTCAAGCATATAAAGGGAGTAAATAGATTTTTTTTTTTTGCAACAGGTGATGCTTTTTGATTAAATAAAATTATAAGCTGCTGAAGTTCTGTTTCTGTGACTTCAGGTAATTTCAGTGTACTTTGAGTTAAGTTATAAATTAGAGTAATTCTGCTCAAGGTAATGATAATAAAAAGCCTTATTCAAAAATAAGGCTGAGCATGATAGAGAGTTCTCCTCCTGATGTACACTCGTGGTAGTTGTGGCCAGAAACAGTGAATATGTTGTGGTAATAGATGCTTGCTTTAAAGTAAAAATAAAACATAATAAAGATACTAATTACTAAAAGCCTTATTAATTTTAAGTGTAATATTCCTCTTATGGCTCTTTGTGAGTATTCTCAACTCAGTTCCATGTGACCAACAGGTAAGCTTTAGTTACCATATATTTTCTTTATTTACTTTAGAAAAAGTAGCTGGTATTCCAGAGTAGGAAAAAAGCATCATGCACTTGTAGTTTGTGAAAACTGTTAAAGCTGCCCTCATTTCCTTTGCACAATCCTTTTAAAGTTGGGCTGCTTGTTGTTCCTTGCCCACGGAATAAAGGACAACTTCCAATGTGATAGTTTTGCCTTTGCTGCAGATGCATCTTTCTTAGTTCAGTGTTTTTACAGAAATTATGCTTTCCACTTGAGTAGATAATGTACTCTTAATTTATGTATCTCATTTCTTCGAAATAGTGCTTCCAGAGGAAATTGTTTAATCAGTAAAGATAATGGCTATTAAATATGTAGTGTAATTGTTACAAATTATACACTTCCCATGTACAGGGAAAGAGTCAATATTAAATATTGTTGTCCTAATAATTAATGCAGATAGTAGCTAGACATTAGGCCATTTGATTAGTTTTTATTCCTGTTTCTAGGCACTCAATGAAGACATTGTGTTCTAGTTATTTTAGTGCAGCAGTACAACAGGTTATATTTTTTCTGATGAAACATCACATATCTCAGCACTTCTGTTTGAGATTATTTCGCTATCTGTCAACATACTCTCTGAAGAAAGTAAAACCTGAGTAGTCTGTAAAGCCAAACTTTAAAGCTAATGATTATGTTGTTTGGACAAATCAAAGTAATGCACATGCAACAACACTGAATTTGAATGGTGGCTTAGATTTTATCAGTTTCTATAGAGTGATACAATAAGGAATCCACATATGCTTTCTAACGAAAAATCAATTATACACGAGTTTTACTGAAGTCACTGGTAAAATGCTGAATGCTGATTATAAGTTGAATGAAATCATGGCCTGTGCTGCTTCCTGAGATGTATTGGAAGTAGAAGTAAATCTTTTACTGTAGCGTAGAAGAAGGGCTGTAGGCAATGTGAAAACTGAGGACATTTTGTACATTTTTTTCACTGCTTTTGTGAGCTTGAGTGAGTAGAAATCCCTAAATCATCAAACAAAAGGGATGGCCATGTTGCGTTGGTGCAGAGAACTAATGTCTAGGGAGGAGCACAGAACTGGAAAACAATCTACACTTGCTTCTCTGATAACCTGACAATCTTTTAGCTATTGTTACTCAGGATTTCCTGAGCCAAAGATACAGGGGTTTATGTTAGCAGCCTTTGACAGAATTTCACTCCATGAATTTTCTACTATATCCACTTCTGTTAAGATAAGTTAAGATTTTATCCACCTCTATTCTTCTATCCCATTTTGAATAAAATTAGTGAGAGCAGAACATGAGTATTGTCATGCAAAAACTTATGCAAATAGAAGCGGGATTTGATTTCTCTGTCTCTACAATTGAGATCTTATCTGCTAACAAGTGTGTTTGTGTTTCATATTTTAATGTAAATGTGTACACGAGAATAACAGATATGTTATCTGGCTTTGAGGTTTCATGGACATATAAGAATAAGGATATTTAATTAAGAGAAGGAATTTTATGAGAACCAATGAAATAAACATACCTTTATAAACTGGTTAGACTTACAGCTCTGTAATTTAGTTGTATTAATATCTACTAACGAAGAAGAATAATTGAACTAGGATCTTAAAACTGTATTTGACTTATTTCTGTTTAGCCCTCAAATTAGAAAATTTTATGAAGAAGGAAAAAGTTACTTCATCTGCAGAAATCTGAGTCAGAGCACAGATATATTATGCAAATCTTAACAGTAAAAATAGCTTTGAGTGCAGGGCTTGCTTTCATTAGCAACAGGGTAAAATGGATAATGGATGTCTCTAATCAGGACATTTCTAGTGCAGTGTAGAAAGTTAGACATACAATATTCATAGCAGAAAATGCCTTTCCTTCTTATATTGAAATACTTTTTAAGGCACCTTTTTTTTGTAAGTTTATGTATATATGTGTGTGTGCATAGATAGATATGTAAGTGAATATATATATATCACAGAATCTCAGAATCACAGAATATCAGGAGCTGGAAGGGACCTCGAAAGATCATCTAGTCCAACCCCACTGCCACAGCAGGATTCCCTAGACCAGGCCACACAGAAGTGCGTCCAGATAGGTTTTGAATACCTCCATAGAAGGAGACTCCGCAACCTCAAAGGTTAGCCTGTTCCAGTGCTCTGGCACCCTCACAGTGAAAACATTTCTTTGTGTGTTCACACAGAATCTCCTATGCTTCAGCTTGCAGCCATTGCCTCTTGTCCTTTCACTGGGCTTCACCGAGAAGAGCCTGACCCTATCCTCCTGACACACACCCTTCACATATTTAAAAGCATAGATGAGGTAACCCCTTAGCCTCCTCTTCTCTGAGCTAAAGAGACCCAGCTCTCTCAGCCTTTCCTCACAAGGAAGATGTTCCACCCCCTTCATCATCTATGTGGCTCTGTGCTGGACTCTTTCAAGCAGTTCCCTATCCTTCTTCAACTGAGGGGCCCAGAACTGGACACAAGATTCCAGATGTGGCCTCACCAGAGTAAAGTAAAGAGGAAGAAGAACCTCTCTCAACCTACGAAACACACCCATTCTAATACACCTCAGAATCGCATTGGCCCTCTTGGTCAAAAGAGCACACTGCTGGCTCATGCTCATCCTTCCATTCACCAGGACCCCCAGATCCTTTTCCCCTTCACTGCTCTCCAACAGGTCAGTCCCCAACCTATACTCATACATGGGGTTGCTCTATCCCAGGTGCAAGACTCAACACTTGCCCTTATTGAATCTCATTCAATTTCTGCCTGCCCAACTCTCCAGCCTAAGTCACACTGAATGGCAGCACAACCCTGCAGTGTGTCAGCCACTCCACCCAGTTTAGTGTCATCAGCAAACTTGCTGAGAGTGCACTCTGTTCCCTCATCCAGGTCATTAATGAATAGATTGAAAAGTACTGGTCCCAGTACTGACCCCTGAGGGACTGCACTAGACACAGGCCTCCAACTACGCTCCATCCTATTGACCATGACTCTCTGACTTTTGTCCTTCAAGCAGTTCACAATCCACCTCACTACCTAATCATCCAGACCACACTTCCTCAGTTTAGTTTCAACGATGCTGTGGGAGACAGTGTCAAACACTTTACTTAAATCACGGTAAACCACATCCACTGCCCTGCCCTCATCTATCCACCTGGTTATGTCCTCATAAAAGGCTATCAGGTTGGTCAAACATGACTTCTCCTTGGTAAACCCATGCTGACTGCTCCCAATGACGCCCTTATTCTTGATATGCCTAGAGACAGAGTCAAGGATAAAGTGTTCCGCCACCTTTCCAGGGATGGAGGTGAGGCTGACCGGTCTATGTAATAGGGCCTGTAGTGATAGGACAAAGGGTCATATTTTTAAACAATATAAGTGTAGATTCAGACTAGGTATAAGGAAGAAATTTTCTGCAGTGAGGGTGGTGAACACTGGAAGACGTTGCCTTGAAAGACAGGGGTGCTGGAGCGAGTCCAGAGAAGGGCCACGAGAATGATCAGAGGACTGGAGCACCTCTCCTACGAGGACAGACTGAGAGAGTTGGGATTGTTCAGTCTGCAGAGGAGAAGGCTCCAAGGAGACCTTATTGTAGCCTTCCAGTATCTGAATGGGGCCTACAAGAAAGCTGGGGAGGGACTTTTTAGGAGGTCAGACAGTGATAGAACCAGGGGAAATGGGTGTAAGGTAGAGGAGGGTAGATTTAGGCTGGATATTAGGAAGAAGTTCTTCACTATGAGGGTGGTTAGACAGTGGAGCAGGTTGCCCAGAGAGGTTGTGGAAACCTCATCCCTGGAAGCTTTTAAGACAAGGCTTGATGGGGCCCTGGGTAACGTGATCTAGAGGATGATCTCCCTGCCAGGCAGGGGGGTTGGAACTGGGTGATCTTTGAGGTCCCTTCCAACTCTGACAATCCTATGATCCTATGATAGAAGCCCCATTCCTGGAAACATTTAAGGCTAGATGGGGCTCTGGGCAACCTGATTTAGTTGAATATGTCGCTGCTCACTGCAGATGGTTGGACTGGGTGACCTTTGAAGATCCCTTCCAACCCGAACTACCCAATGATTCTATGATAGCTATGTAATGGTAGATCATTATTTCTTGCCCAAATATCCCTGAATTTATTAAAAATTATTTCATCTTAAGTCATTAGGACAGATTATACTGAATGCCAGAGGGAAAAAGAGACAGGCATAAGGTATCTAATATAAAACATCCTAATATTGCAGAGTCAATAGATCCAAGTAATCCTACTAGCTAGCTAGCTGACTTGAGCTTCCATTCTCTTCGTCCATCCCACCCATCCAGCTCTTCTAATAAGACGCAAGAAATTATTTATTTGCAGAACCAGCTCTGGTGCTCCTTCTCATTACAAGTGCAAGAAGCAGACACAGCAGCTAGTGAGAAAAACAAAAACAGCAACTGAGAAAAAAGATTTCTTTTTAGTTCCTTAAAGAAATTATCTGTCTTTTATCACTGGAAACAACTTGTAGATCTGACTCATTATATCTGATAATCTGCCGTAACTGCTTACCAGGCTGCTACTGAGCTTCTCAACCCTTGTTCATGTGAATGGTTTTTTATTCATTCATGTGAACTCAAAAGTTTATTGTTGGCAGTGTAAGATGGTTGTCCACTACTGAACAGGTAAAGATACTTTTGGTCAGTAATTTGCTGGGCTTAACTTGCAAGTCAGTTATTAGCTCTTTCCAGTGGAGCTTTACTTTAATCACTTACGAAATATGTTTTCTTTTGTAATACAGGCAGCCTGACACTTCAATAATTACAACCTACGGAGCTTACTTCACACCAGCGCCTTGAACATTATATTCTGATAGCTGTGTTACTGCTAGATGCTAGGCTGCTCCTCCACTTCTCTAAGTGCTGAAACACTGTAGGAGGATGTACTTAGTGAGGTATTTTGAAAAGGGAAAATTTAGATCAGGCTAGAAAAGCAAGGATTTTTCTTCCAGTTAACAAGAAAAAATGTAAGCTTGTCATGTACACGAGAGTTCCCGGTTCTTATTACATATACTTTTATGAAAAGAGTGTTTGTTTGAAAAACAAATAAACCTGTTGTGAGTTTAGCATAGGGATTAAATTTCTCAAACAGTGTGGTTGGTTGCTGGATGCATGGTTATAGGAGTGTCTATTGTAGGGATCCTTGCCAGGGTGTCTCCAGCTGCACTGGGATAGAGACTCATTGAACTGACCAGGTGGATAGATAATGATAGAGCATTGGATGTGGTTAATCTTGATTTCCGTAAAGTGTTTGACACTGTCTCCCACAGCATCGTTGAAACTAAACTGAGCAAGTGTGGTCTGGATGATTGGGTACTGTGGTGGATTATGAACTGGTTGAAGGAGAGAAGTCAGAGAGTCATAGTCAATAGGATGGAGTGTAGTTGGAGGCCTGTGTCTAGTGCAGTCCCTCAGGGGTTGGGACTGGGACCAGTACTTTTCAATCTATTCATTAATGACCTGGCTGAGGGAACAGAGTGCACTCTCAGCAAGTTTGCTGATGACACTAAACTGGGTGGAGTGGCTGACACACTGCAGGGTTGTGCTGCCATTCAGTGTGACTTAGGCTGGAGAGTTGGGCAGGCAGAAATTGAATGAGATTCAATAAGGGCAAGTGTTGAGTCTTGCACCTGGGATAGACCTACCCCATGTATGAGTATAGGTTGGGGACTGACCTGTTGGAGAGCAGTGAAGAGGAAAAGGATCTGGGGGTCCTGGTGAATGGAAGGATGAGCATGAGCCAGCAGTGTGCTCTTTTGACCAAGAGGGCCAATGGGATTCTGAGGTGTATTAGAATGGGTGTGTTTCGTAGGTTGAGAGAGGTTCTTCTTCCTCTTTACACTACCCTGGTGAGGCTGCATGTGGAATCTTGTGTCCAGTTCTGGGCCCCTCAGTTGAAGAAGGATAGGGAACTGCTTGAACGAGTCCAAAGCAGAGCCACAAACATAGAATCATAGAAATATCATCACGGTTGCAAAGGACCTTCAAGATCATCAAGTCCAACTTAGCCTACACTACTGTTATCCCTAAACTATCCCTGTAAATGCCACATCTACCTGTTTTTTGAAAACATCCAGGGATGGTGACTTCACCACTGCCCTGGGCAGCCTATTCTAATACCTCTCTACTCTTTTGGTGAATAAATTTGTCCTAATATCTAATCTAATCCTGCCCTGGCACAACTTGAACCCATTCCCTCTAGTCCTATTGCTAGTCACAAGGGAGAAGAGGCCAACAACTGCCTCTCTACAACCCCCTTTAAGGCAACTGAACAGAGTGATAAGGTCTCCCCTCAATCTCCTCCAAGATAAACAGCCTCAGCTCCCTGAGCCTCTCCTCATAAGGCCTGTTCTCCAGACCCCTGATCAGCCTAGTTGCCCATTTCTGTACCCTCTCCAGCTCCTCAATGTCCTTCCTAAAGATGATTAAGGGAGTGGAACAGCTTCCTTATGATGAAAGGCTGAAGGAGCTGGGTCTCTTTAGCTTGGAGAAAAGGAGACTAAGGAGTGACCTCATCTATGCTTTTAAATATATGAAGGGTGAGCTTTAGGAGGATGGGGTCAGGATCTTCTTGGTGAAGCCCAGTGACAGGATGAGGGGCAATGGCTGCAAGTGGAAGCATAGGAGGTTCCATGTAAACAGAGGAAAAAAATGTTCACAGTGAGGGTGCCAGAGCACTGGAGGTTGTGGAGTCTTCTTCTATGGAGGTATTCAAAACCTGTCTGGATGCACTTGTGTGTGACCTGGTCTAGGGAATCCTGCTGTGGCAGGGGGGTTGGACTAGATGATCTTTCGAGGTCCCTTCCAAATCCTAACATTCTGTGATTCTGTGAACTTTTGTTCTGCTCAGTTCCTATAATATTGATGAGCCTTTGTCCTATGTGACTACTTCAGTATAGACACAATTCATTGCTATTGATTTTCTTAAAGTACATTCAAACTATCTCTTAACTATGTACAAAAGACTGATTTATGTGTCTGTTTTTACATCTGCAGGAATGGTTTCTACTGACTTTCAAAATGTAACTTTGTACAGCCTGATCACTTTTGCAGCAGCACCTGCCTTGGGAGCATCTGGAATTGCCAGATCCTCCATGCAGGATGTTAATGTGCACATTGGACCTTCCAAATTGGTCTACATGTATAAGGAGCTGCCTTGGGAAGTGCCTGGAATTCCCACCTAGAGACTCCTGCACCAATTACTCATGTATATATTGCTGTGAAGGAGGCTAGGAACTCTTTTAGTTACCTTGGCTAGGTTGTTGTTGTGTTTCAAATCAGCTGAATATCTCATCTCACTGGGAGGTTCCTGGAACACTAGGGATTTTCTGTCTCTAGTGCGTGGGTGTTCAGACAGGCAACAACACTGAAATCCAGCTATGCATTTATAGCTATAGGACAAACTTGAATTCTACATTGGTAACTTACGTTTCAGAGGTCTTACCAGATTGCACAATACATACTTACACCGGCAAATCAGAAACATTTAAATCAGTGGCTTGAGTGAAAGTGACTGGAATACAGCTTTAATGTTATTACCTTTTGAGACCTTGTTACACTGCAGATGTGCAGCATAGGGTGGAGTTGCATTTTTGTTTTTGTAAACAAGTCTGTCAGGCTTTTGTCCTGAGAAATCTTGAAAGTGGAATAGGCACATAAAATAAAGGACTGTTGCTTGCTGTCATACTCATTCACGTGCAAATAAAATTATGGATTTTGATGTTCACATATATAAAAAAAAGGTGATTTTGCATAGAAGGCCACTTTTTAGTATTTGCAGTACTAGTTAATTGCACTGTGAGTTCCTGTACTTACAATGATGACTCTTTTCTGCCAGGTCCAATTCACCAAGGACTCTACTCTTCATAAAGTCATAGTACGCTCAAGGACAATTCTGGCTGACTTACTGGACAGAAGACCCAAGCATGAATTCTTTGCCTTTTTCATACCTGAAGTATTTAGCATCTTAAGTATTGCATTTTATTCCTCATCAGAAGTTCCCATGTTTATTTACTAGGCAGAAAGTGGTAGGATTTTACAAATTTTCCTTTGGTCATCATAGAGGCTGACCAAATTCAGTGCCAGACAAGCTAGCTGATTTCTCCCTCCTACCTTTCTCACTGACATCTTTTTATTTAAGCATCTGACTAATGGGAGAAAACTTAAAGCGATATGAGGAGGCAAAAAAGTTATCCTGCAGATAGTATGAATTAAATAAGGAAGAGTAACTTGTACAGTATAATTTCTTACCCAGTTTCCAGGTGATATGTTTATTTAGGGAGGGGTAAAAAAATAAAAATAACATTTTCCGTATCAGTCCTTATTTAAAAGAAATGTGTGCATATTGCTCTGTAACAGTAAAAACCCTATAGCATAGCTAATGCTACAGTTAGAATTAATATACAACTATACAGTTTCTGTTTGTATTCATAAAAGATTGTTGTGAGTTGGCCTTGACTGGATTCTAGGTGCCCGCCAAGCTTCTCTATCACTCCCCTCCTCAGCAGGAAAGGGAGGGGAGAAAATAAGAGGGAAAAAACCCTCATGAGTCAAGATAAAGGTAGTTTAATAAAGCAAAACTGAAGATTGTGCATGTAAGCAAAGAAAAAAAGATTTATTCTCTACTCCCATCAGCAGGTGATGCCCAGCCACTTCAAAGGAAGTAGGATTTCAGAATGTATAGCAGTTGCTTCAGAGGACAAGCATCATAATAATGAATGTCCTCCTCCTCCTTTCCCTTGGTTTTTATTACTAAGTGGGTGTCATATGGTAAGGAATATCCCTTTGATCAGTTTGGGTCAGCTGTCCTGGCTATTTATGCCCTGTCCCAGAACCTTGCACACAGTCAACAGTTGAAGGGGAATGTTGGAGAGACCGCCTTGATGCTCAGCAGCAGCCAAAACACTGGTGTATTATCAACACCTTTCTAGCTACCAATAGGAAGCAGAGCACTATGAGGGCTCCTATAGGGAAAATTAACTCCATCTCAGCCAGAGCTAATACAGATGTTAATGGATTGATCATTATTTAACAAGTTAGTCTGTTATATTAAATGATCAGGCAATATTCTTCATTAAAGTGAATTTTCTGGTCTTTCAGATTTTGAGCAATTTTAATTCCCTAGTTCTAACAAGTAGCATAATTCCATAGAAGACTTAATGCTTTCACTGTAAATATATGGAGTGAGGTTTCTGGCAGAAAAACTTGTGGAATGAAAATCCCACATACATTTTTCATTAGCACTCTGCCATTAAATCTCTCTCAGAAGTTCACAGACAATGTAGGGCTTATAAATAGGATTGGAAAATATTCATCTTAATCTCAGTGACATTTTAAGGAGAAAGTAGACTGAAATTGGAAGTACTTACTAACAAGGCTAGGGAGTACAGTGATTAGCACACTATCTTAGTATGTATGGAAAACGGATTGGTTTTTTCCACATGGTTTGTCAGGGGCTTAGTGTTCCTCTTTATATCAGAGTGGAATGATGGAGGGACTGAAAGTCGTTAACGTACAGGAATAGGAACCAAATAAGGATCTCAGATGAAGATTAATAACATTAATTATACGACAGTTATTGCCTTTTCTCATTTTTCTCACTTTTCTCTTCTTTCCCTGCAAAGCAAAGAAGCAGACAACCCTCCTTTCTAAAACAGCAATAATCTTAATTTTAATTTAAACTCAGAATAGGACACGAACAATGCTGTTTAAATTAAATAGTAATCCATATGGAGTTGGCTTTCGTGCGCAGCTTTTTTCCTAATGACACCATAATAATTATTTCACAGTGACCTTTAAAAAAAAGAAGCTGATTTATTATATATGTTTTTTAATGCTGTCATTGATATTTATTTATATTTAACTGGTCTGAGTACTCTCAAGCTAAATATTCTCAGTCCTATTATGTTAAACACAAGAGAGTTAGTGTTTGATGTATTGAGACATTGGAGGAACGCGTGGGATTAACTTCATTGAGTTTGGTTTATTTCTGTGTGGTTGGTTGGTTTTTACAATTATTTATAACGAATTTGCATCATGCCCGAGAACTGCAAAAAGTCTTTAGTTACATTATGCAATGTGTAGATATATGCATAATTCAGATGGGTCAAAGCAGTAAGAATTGTCCAAATTACTTGTGAAATATGACAAGAAAGATGTCTTAGGGGAAATGTAGGCATTCATATGAAAGGTTAATTTTGTGTGCTGAAATTGCATTCAGAATCTTTGGGTTCACTAGCAGTGTATACATTATGCAATTCAATTCTAAGTGATAAAAATATTCATTGCTTGTTTACACTTCATAAATAAATGTACATGTAATACCTTTTATTAGAAAGGTTACCCAGGTGGTTACTGTTGTTGCTAAGGCTTTCCAAGGTATTGAATTTCAATTTCGTTCAGGATTTTCAGATGCTTAAAACTTTCTAAAGCTTCTAGGTTTGACAAAATAAAAAAAAATGCGATAAAGTATTTTCTTCTTTTGCAATTCTAAATGAAATATAGCTATTTCCATGAAATAAAAAAGTTAAATGCATTTTTTTCTTCTTTGCCAAACACTATGCAGTTCTAGCCTTCCTTTTCTAAAATGCATTTTCTTTTTTCTAATTAGTATTTTATTTCATGTTACTTTATTGTATTTTACTTATTTTTATTTTATTTTTTAATTCCAGAGAAATTTCATCCTTGTTTTTTAGTCTTTAGAAGATGAGAACACTTATGCTGCTTATTTTTGCAAATTGTCTTTTTGCTTGGGAGTAGATGTGTTCTTTAGTATGGATACAAGCATCATAAAGATTAGCTTCCGTATATGTAAAGCATTTCTTTTCACTAGATAGGGTTCATAAAACCTGCTGCACTGTGTGCTCATGAGCAGATGGGTTCCATAGTCTTTGAGTCAGTCAACACATATTTTATCCTATTGCTAAAGTGATTTCATTGGTAATTCTTCACTTTTCCTGGAACAACTAAGTTTTGAGAGTAATTTAATAACTATGAGGCCTTTTTTCCATAAAACTTTTTATATAGGTAACAATTATGTTATGTCTGTGAACAGATTAAAGATATTTAGAGAGACTTGTTATGATTTTGATAAAGTATTTAGGTAATAAATGCCTATTAAAAGGGAAAAAAACCTCAGTGTTTTGAGTTGCATAATGAATTTCTTTTTACAAGGCAAAATCTTGCAATAATAAAAGTGGAGTAGTGCATATTAAATATTCAAATTCAAATGTTAACTATATGAGGGAACTTTCAAACATGAATTCAAGATGTACATATAATGTTGCTTACTTCATTTATTATTTTTGTTTAATTAATGTGCATTATTGTGAGTGCTTAAGTCCATCTGAGAAAAAATAAAATTCCACTGAAGTAATACCTTTGAATTAGTGGGCAAGTAGATATTGTTTATGTTTTGTTTTCATTATACTGCCAATACCTAGCTTGGGACTAGTTAAATCTGTTAATGTGCTAAAATATAAGAAAATATAACTAAGTATATGCTATTATACAAACATGTTTTAAGAAGCTGAATTGCACTAAAAATGTCACCTTTTTTAAAAAAAAGGTGCTTATAGGAATGAGCATCTCCTTAAGAGTGTTTGTAAGGCTGTAGATTGTAGTATTTGTTTTTATGGGGTACAGAGATGGTAGCAATAGGTATTGTATATAGGTCCTTAATGTAAGGATAATAATCTCAGCAATAAGTCAGCAAAAAGGAAAGAAGAATTTTTTTTTTAAATAGTTCAATATATTTTACTCAGAAATGGAGAACTGTAACAGTGGAAGATACATAATTAGCCATAGTTGTTCTTTTGGTCTTGTTGTGAACTGATGTGTTTTCCTGCTATAATGATGAAATGAACTGTGTGATTTAATAACAAAGAACCTTTCTCTGTGTGATTTCTTATTCTTTCCCCATGTGTGAGGAACCTCCCAGTGTGTAAGAAAATGAGGGATTTCCCCCCCCCCAAAAAAAAATTCAGCTCAAATGATCTGTTAATGAGTGTGAGTCAGTATATGCAATCACATTTAATGTACTCATATGATTTGAACTAAACTGCTGCTGTAAATACACCTGTACTGGACCATAACCACAGAGCTGTTCCAAGTGTGGGAGCTGCTGATTCTTGGAAGAGAGACCATCTGGACTATGACTGCTTTGTTTTGCTTTGAGGAGAGCATACATGTGTAATAACCATGAGGGCCATAAATATCTGCTCTTTGGAGGAGTGATGTACACCAATAAGAGAAAGGAAGACTACTGTTTTCAAAGAGAAATTGATATGTACTTTGTTTATTTTATTATTTACAGAGGGATAAAAAATATGACAGATACTAGATAAAGAGCCTATTTACATATAAACCAGCACTACTACATACACTTTGTTTAACTTGTCTGACATATGCTCTGTCTTATGAATGGGAACTTGAGCTGTCCCATTTTACAGAATCTAATTCAGCATTTTAACTGATAGATTTTAAGGTCTTCTTATTCCTGAAGTATTGAACTGTGTCCTATCTGCATTTACACTTCCTTTTCTGCAGCATGGTAAGAATAACTGGAGACTGCAGTTATTACCAAAGTGAGCCTTTATGTAACGTATGTCCTTGTCCAGAAAACCTGCTCTGCTCCAGCTTTACTCTAATTATTTGCTAAAGGGATTTCCTCTTTTTCTTCTCCATCTGATGGGCATTGCCAAGAACTATGACTATGTTTCCCAGGTCTCTTCAAGAAAATGGGAGAATCTCAGTGTTTCCATTTCAGCTTTTCATGATTTGATGTTTCATTGCAATATTCTGTGTGGCTCTGATTCTGTTGCTTCTCATTCTTTCCAGTTTTATATTAATATATTGCTGTTCAGTTGTGATGAAAAAGTATTTAAACCATCCATAGTATTTGCTTAGTGCATATGAAAGGAAAAATGAATTATTTTGGCTGAAAGGTCATGTTTTAACCTCCCAGTTGAAAGACAGTGTCTTGGAAGTCAGACAAATATGAAGTTTCAGAATATGTTTTTCTCTAATCTTGGTATTTCATAACGTTGTGTCTCATCATAGCATGTGAATGCTACCTACACATATCTGGAGGCAGTTTCTTTATTTTTTCATCCTGCCCACCTGAACTGCTGGAGAATTTCTTGAGTAACTGACAACAAAAGCTTAGAAGCAGGATAGTATTAAATAGGTAAATGTCATTTGGAGTTGAATAATTTTTTCACAAGTGGTTTATGAATAATTTCTTGAAGACTTTGGCTTTGCTTACTCCTCCCTGATATTGTGCTGCAGAGGAGATTCCTTTACTCCTCTGTTTTGTCATTACTGTGTTTCCTGTCATTAATGTATTACATGGAAATAGAGTTGCTGTTACAATTCTTAGGTCCTACTTGGCTTTTGAGTCAAATGACACTTCATGTTTTTCTTGCTTTCACTAGTAGGTCAAAATTCTGTAAATCAGAAGCTGACAAAGCCAATTGTAAAGAAAACCTCTCAGAAGAGTATTTAGAGGATAGCAGAACACTGATGAAACTCCTGTTTAATCTTTGTGATCAGTTTTAGGTACAATAAAATTGAAGGTGATAAGTGACTTAAGGAAACAATGGTCATATAGTAGCTCTGGTATAGGTTAAGGTCATTCAAGGAAAGACATTTGTTTTCTGTAGGATACTTTTTTTCAGAAGATTAAATATTAGACAAATGCAGTACTTTGAAAATTAGACAAATGGTAAGAGGAAAAGCAAGTTAGGCCTCAATTAAAGCAAATTAATTCTTCCAGGAGAATAGGATTTTATTCCTGATTCCAAGGGACAGAGTTCCTGACTAAGTCTGGAAAATTAATGTCAATCAAAATTAGTCTTAGACCTTACTAATCAAGATTTTCTGAGATTGAACGCTCAATATTCCTTCGACGCTCTCACGCATGACATCCTGGTCTCCAAGCTAGTGGAATATGGGTTTGATGGATGGACCACTCACTGGATAAGGAATTGGCTTGACGGCTGCACGCAAAGAGTGGCTGTCAGTGGATCCATGTCCAAGTGGAGGNAGAAAGAGACTTGGGGGTGTAGGTGGATGAGAAGTTCAACATAAGCCACCAGTGTACGCTTGCAGCCCAGAAGGCCAACCGTATCTTAGGCTGCATCAAGAGGAGTGTGGCCAGCAGGTCGAGGGAGATGATTCTCCCCCTCTACTCTGCTCTCCTGAGACCCCACCTGGAGTACTGCATCCAGTTCTGGAGCCCCTATTACAAGAGGGATATGGGGGTGCTGGAGTGAGTCCAGAGAAGGGCCACGAGAATGATCAGAGGACTGGAGCACCTCTTCTATGAGGACAGACTGAGAGAGTTGAGGTTGTTCAGTCTGGAGAAGAGAAGACTCCGAGACTACCTTCTTGTGGCCTTCCAGCGTCTGAAGGGGGCTTACAAGAAAGCTAGTGAGAGACTTTTTAGGAGGTCAGATAGTGACAGAACCAGGGGAAATGGATGCAAGCTAGAGGAGGGTGGGTTTAGATTAGACATTAGGAGGAAGTTCTTCACTGTTAGGGTGGTGAGACAGTGGAACAGGTTGCCCAAAATGGTTGTGGAAGCCCCATTCCTGGAAGCTTTTAACGCCAGGCTGGATGGGGCTCTGGGCAACCCGATCTAGTGGATTATGTCCCTGCCAGGCAGGGGGGTTGGAACTGGATGATCTTTGAGGTCCCTTCCAACTCTGACAATTCTATGATTCTATATTTTATGGTATTGCTATTCTGTGGCACAACACAGTGTATTATTTGGTTTATTCAGTATTATTTATTGGATTATTATTATTATTATTTAGTTTTTTGATTATTCTGTATTATTATTTGTATTATTCTGTTTACAAGGATTTTTTCTGTCTCCAAAAGCAGACATTCAATTTGTAATGCCAGCTTTTAATTCCTGCTGTTAGTGACTACATTGTGAAAGATAATTACATGGTGTGGAATTGGTACAGAAGTGTGTTTACAGTAACAATGTTCTCATTGTTTTAAATAGTGATAATCTATACTGAAAGATTTTTATGCAGTGTTTACTAAAACCACTAAGACACCCCTAAGATTTTTATTTTCTTCAAACAGTTTACAGTACCTCAAAAATAGTTTTGGGAGGGACATAATGACGGCTACCATGTAAGACTACGCTGAAGAACATTCGTATGCCATCAGTCAGTTAGGAGCTGCTCTGGGAACTCTGTTGTGCTGAAGTCAGTACTAAAAGCAGCATTGACTAGGCATTATTTCTTGACTTTTTTGCACATTTTATCAATGTTCCTACATCCAGAGGCAGATGTCATGTTTTAATCATAAAATAACCTTGCAATAAAGAGAGGCTGCTTCATAATCATGCAATCTTCTCCTATCTACTGAACTAGAGGGGAAGAGTTCTAATGTGCTGAAATTCTCTCAAATTACTGATGATTTTAAAAAAAATTTATAATGTCTTCACTGTATTTCTTTTCCAAAAAAATCATTTGTGGCTATGGGACTGTAAAATTTTGTCCTGCTCTATGATGCCAAATATTTATTTCTTCTATGTTAAAACTGCCTTTGCATTCTGAAATAAGCATCAGTGTTTTGTGAGTTGGTGGGGGTATGGCTGGATGTGGCAAACCAGTCTCAAGGGCATCATGCTCATCTAGCCACCTAGAAGAAAAGAAATATCCTTAGCTGTTGGAAATCACCTTCCTTGCCAACAGACAGTTAGCTCTTCTATTTTCTTAAGTATGTTTATTTTGGTTCTCTGTGAGATTTAATAAACATTGCAGTGCTCCTAAATTTAAAGTTGCTTTTCTATAAGGCTTCCTGAAGTTCTGTCATTAAGCTTTCTGATCATTCAGCCAAGGTGCTTATTTGACTTCCCTGTGAATGATTCACATTTGGAAAAATGGTTTGTACTTTTACAGTTCAAGACCTGGTAAATACTTAGTGCTTTGTAGAAGTGATTATGCTCATTCTGAGAGAAACAAAATATGTTCCTGGCAAGCTGGCCGAGGACATGCATCAGCAGCCTGGCCCTTCGGCTAAACCTATGTACTCAGACACAGCTGACCAAAACTACAAATCTGAGGAAATATCTTGATGAAAAATGAGTCAAATGAGTAAACTCAGTTAAATCTCATCCCTGTCTGATTCTTTGGCGTTAAGCCAATGGACATCTTTTCTGCAGACATAGTTTGAAACAATGGAGGCCTAATGAGACACTGAACTCCTGTGAGTTACCAGACTTTTTGCCTGGAAATTAACTCCATGGATCTAACTGTCTCAGAAGTTAAGAAGGATTTCAGGATCCACTTGAGTGGAAGTATAAAATGTTCTCTAAATACACCTCCTAAGGGTATACATTATCTAAAAAGTACAGCAATTATTATAACCATCTTAATTGCTAATTATGAGCTATATTTTGGCCATTTTGATCTCTTAATTCATTCTGTGGATTTCAGACACATAAATGGTTAACTTGCTTTTTTCTCTATTTTTAAAAAATGGTGTTTACATGTACATTGTTTTCCATGTGAACTTCTTAGAATGTCTGGGCACAAGCCAAAACTCAATCATTTTTAGTCTGTTTTTTTAATTTAGGCTTTTCTTCTCAAAACCAGATCATATTATTGGAATTGAGTTTTAAAAGTATTAGCTATGTTGTTAGGCAAAATCCAATGATCTTTCAACCAAGCATTCAGTTTCATCACATGAATAATCATGAGTCAGAAATTCAGTACGAAAAAATCTTTGGTCTTGAAACAGAACATATACAGGAGAAATTCTGCTCAGGGGACTTGTTTTCATTCCAGAAATTCAGAAAATTTGATGAACTCCTGTTTTCCTGCGATGTCTTTTTGTTCAGATTTCCTTTTAAATTGTTTACATCTTTGTGCTCTTTTCCTCATACTCCTCTGCAAATACACATATCCATGCACAGCAAGGTTTTTCGTTTTCTGTAATAATTACATCCGAAAATACTTTTTTGTGAGGATTTGATCAAATATTATTTTACTACCATACATTTTGATGAACACAGAAAAGCAGTCAAAATCTCACTTGCATGAAACTAGATGAAGTATTATACTGTTTGTATGGGTTATGCTCATGGTATAAATCCCATCATGAGGGTTAGTGAGGCAAACAGGCACTCACAGACTATGTAGGTGATTTTCTTTTATATGCCTTGCTGTCCTATTTACAATTTCATGCTGTATTTTTCTCACTATATGGTCTTATAACTGGTTAGATATGTTAAGGCAGACTAGTGTCATACCTGTGAACACTCACTAGAAAGTCTTTGGACCAGTCCTGTTACATAAACCAAAATTATGGTTTGCATGTATTTTTATGATACAGTTTCAGTAAATTGGAGGCTATCTAGGAATATTCTTGGGCTCTGGTTTTCACTAGTCTTTACAACTGCCCATGGTTAGCTTTTGTTTTTTACTAATGAGTTCTTTCTCCAAAGGTTCCTGGACATGGTTTGGAAGCCAAAATACATCTAGCAGGCAGTTTGATTACACTCATTCTGCTTTGGAAGTTGAGCCTTTCCTAGAGTAGATGCTGTTTGTGCTTACCAGTTGGCCTCAGTGCTCACAAATGTTCCTGGTACATTTTTATTTTAATAATATAGATGTAGCCTAGATGTCCAACCCAGACAACCCTCTGATAGACTACTCCCAGAAATATGTAATTTGTTAAGTGCGACACTCCAGTTAATTACATAGAGTAGAAATCTGTGCACACAGAAGCATTCTACACAGGGCCATAAGAGCCTGTCTTCTGCCAAAAGGATATGAGGTAGCTGTAGTAATTAACTGCAGAGACCAGACAGCTGTCAAAGAACAGAAGATCTGGAATTCTGGCCCTTTTATCCAATTTTATTGTATGCTTGCCTGATTTTTGACCCTATACTCTTACATCCCTGGATCTTAGTCCAAGTATGTTATCTTTACAGTTGAGACACTTGTTGATGGCATTGGAGATCTTCTCTGAAATGCAGGTTGCCTAAAATGAGGGTCTTTGTTTGGTAAAACTGTAAGAATTATTCAAAAGGCAGATGACACTACTGTGTTCCCTTCATTCCTTCTGACATTTACAAAAGAGCTATAATTTCTGCTGCAGTTATCATTTTCTGAGGGAGATGAACAATCAAAGTGCTGAAGTAGATAGAGGATCTTCTAGTGCTTCTTCACTGTTTGACTGTCCCAGTCCTGTTAACACACATAGGGGGAGATCTGAGGTTTATGTGCGAGAGCGAAATTAAGACACAAACGAGGTCAAATGCAGTAAATCAATTAGGGTTTATTGAAACAAGAGAGTTAAAGTGATAGGACAGTAGGATGGAGAAAAAGAGAAGAAAATTAAGCAAGCAATAGAAAAGGGAGCAGCAGAGTATAGTTACACTATCAGAGATCGGGTCCCAGCGGAGGCCCAAGCGTCTGCAGTCCTCAGGTCCTTCAAAGGTGGTGGGTGATGACACACATGGGGAGGCTTTTTCCACAGTTTCTATAGAAAATTTAGAGGATGCTCTCCTGATTATCCCCAAGGCAACCGAATGCCTCCCATGTTTCTGGGTCTTATCTCCTGCATAAACCTTTCACTCAATGCCCACACATCTAGACCTTATCTCATGGTGTTCCCATGAGTAATCGGGCCCAATTGTCAAGCGCTGCAGTGGGCCAGAGCATTTAGATGTAAAGGTTCAGCATTGTCTCCACTTTGACTTCAAAGGAAGCCCCAATATACAAGTACCAGCAAGCTTCATGACATATCTTAGGCAAAAATGCAGTCTCTCACAGTTGGGAAACCTGTTTGCTTTAGATAATAAAGCAAGGATTTAAAGCAGTCTCTCACACTGGCTTTAGTTTCCGGTTCAGTGTCCTTAATTATGGGAGTACAATGTTTTTCTTGTAGTTAGGGGAAGAGGGACAAATTCAGTTGATCCTCTTAGATTATTAAGTTTTAGTCACTGGGATTCCTATTCTTCTTGGGCTGCTGGCTCTTAGACTCCCATCATGGCTGGCATGAAATCCGGGCTTCAGTGAAGCCAATGGAGACATTCCAGCTCTGATTCAGTTTTAGAAGTATAGACTTCTACTGATATTTGAAATATCTTAGAGTATTTCACCTAGCCTCCATACTCTGTTCAAGAAGGTGCAGGTTTCCTTTTCTTCCTCTGTCATATCTGCTAGGTGATTTGGATATGGTAGTACAACCCAAAAGGCTCTAAATTATTGTTTACATTATTTAATAGTAAGACTGCTTTTATATTACAAAGTGACATTTTCTCTCTTATGCTTAGTTTTTTAGGTTGTTTGCCTTCAGGTTCTTTGTGTGGTTGAAGTTTTGATTATGCGTTTACTAAATGATGAATCATCCTTTTTGTTTTTCTCTGCTCGCTTTAGACATTTTTCCTGTGCACATACAGCTTTGTAAATCAGTTGTCCAGTGACTGCTCCTGATTGTGTTTGGCTGATCCATGGCAAGGCAATGGAAATAGATTATCAGGCTCCTTTGACTTTCCTTCTCTAAATCTAAGCCATTTACTCCTCTGGTTTTTATAATTCTATTAATTTCCATAGTCACATATATTTTGGAACAGACATCTAACAGAAACGTAGGATACTGAGTTTTCCTCTCATACTTGCACTTACAACAAGTTGCAGTCTTTTGGCCATATAATAAACCATCCTTTGTTTGATCTTTCCGTGTTAGAATGTGGAAACTAAATGTCTTCAACAAAATTTCTAGATCTATTATGGGTTCAGTTCAAAACCGGTATTACTTGGAAAATATTCTAAGGTATGCATAGTTCACTTTAAAGTGTACACACTCTAGAATAGCTAAGGTTCTCATGGCATTCTTAAACTGTTAGTTTCCTGTTCCTTGATGAAAGGCAGGGTAAAAATGCTTAAAATAATAAGCAACTGGCAATCTGCTTTCTGCATGGAAAGTGCTACCTGTTAAAGTGAAAACTAAAACCATTACATTTCCTTCTTACATTCCTAAAACTTCCTTGAGCAAGGATAGCTGCAGGAAGCTGGGGGGTAAAGCAGCTTTTGCACGTACAACAATCTTTGATAATTATCACGTTTCATAAACTTTCAGTTATGCTCTCTCAATTGTCACTTCTGCTGAATCCCATCTATGGTGTTTCAGAAATTGCTGCATTGATTTGAGGCTTTTTATTTGATGCATTCTTAGCCAGATGCACCACAGTGCAGTTACCTGATTCTTCCATTTCAGTTGTGATGTCTTTTGAACTAATTTTCATGCTCAGTGTGTTCTGGCTGATTGGGTAGTGAAGATGGATTGTGAACTGCTTGAAGGACAGAAGTCAGAGAGTGGTAGGCAGTGGGATGGAGTCTAGTTGTAGGACTGTATCTCATGGAGTCCCTCAGGGGTCGGTACTGGGACCAGTACTTTTCAATCTATTCATTAATGACCTGGACGAGGGAACAGAGTGCGCTGTCAGCAAGTTTGCTGATGACACTAAACTGGGTGGAGTGGCTGACACACTGCAGGGTTGTGCTGCCATTCAGCGAGACTTAGAGAGGCTGGAGAGTTGGGCAGGGAGAAATTGAATTCAACAAGGGCAAGTGTTGAGTTTTGCACCTGGGAAAGACCAACCCCAAGTCTGAGTATAGGTTGGGGACTGAGCTGTTGGGGAGCAGGGAAGGGGAGAGGGACCTGGGGGTCCTGGTAGATGGAAGGATGAGCCAGCAGTGTGCTCTTGTGGCCAGGAGGGCCAATGGGATTCTGGGGTGGATTAGAAGGGGTGTGGTTAGTAGGTCGAGGGAGGTTCTTCTCCCCCTTTACTCTACCCTGGTGGGGCTGCATCTGCAATATTGTGTCCAGTTCTGGGCTCCTCCATTTAAGAAGGAGAGGGAACTTCTTGAAAGAGTGCAGCACAGAGCCACCAAGATGATGAAGGGCGTGGAACATCTTCGTGATGAAGAAAGGCTGAGGGAGCTGGGTGTCTCTAGCTTGGAGAAGAGGAGGCTCAGGGGTGACCTCATCTATGCTTTTAAATATGTGAAGGGTGGGTGCCAGGAGGATGGGGTAAGGCTCTTCTCAGTGAAGCCCAGTGACAAGACAAGAGGCAATGATTGTAAGCTGAAGCATAGGAGGTTCTGTGTGAATACAAGAAAAAATTTTTTCCCCGTAAGTGTGCTGGAGCACTGAAACAGAGAGGTTGTGGAGTCTCCTTCTCTGGAGATACTCAAAAACCTGTCTGGAAGTGCTTCTGTGTGATCTAGTCTAGGGTATCCTGCAGTGGCTGAGGTGTTGGACTATATGATCTTTTGAGGTGCCTTCCAACTCCTAACATTCTGTGATTCTGTAAGATTTTCTATCGTGTTTCTCAAACCAGATTTTTTTATGAATAGATGATTTTTGACAGTGAACCATAGTAAAAGAGGAAGTTGTCTTTTTTTGTTTTTAATAACAAGTAATATAACTTCTTGGATAGACCTGTGATGTAGTTCTTACCTCACAAAACCCATAATGTACTGTTTTCAACATAGAAACAAGCTGGAATAGTATACATGCAAAATAGTGTCACTGTCTTTTTATAAGGTCATAATATTTAGTAAAGGAAGTTGTAAAAATACCAGGTCTTTTTTAATATGTATGGAGACTCCCCAGGAAATAGAGATGAGTGACACAATATCAGTGTTCATTATGGTTGAGTCTAGCAGTTGTGAATAAGCATCTGTGAATAACAAAGTGAATGAGATATAATGGAGGAGCAGGAATCTCACTTTTCTAGCTCTAGGCTGTCTAAAAAGAGACTGTTAGCTGGCTGATATTATGAAAACATCAAGCTGTAAGAGATATAAACTCTCTTCCCTAGCTATAAAAGTATATTGATCTAAACTCCATTATTGCAAGTCAGAACTAGCCTGTCTAGGTATATAGATGAAGTATTGAGTGTACTGGAGCCATTCTTACTTTATTCACCATTATGTTATTATTCTCACACTTCATGCTTCCACCTTGATCTGATTTGCCAAATGTAAGAACTGGCAAGCACTTGCAGTGCTACCTGCCTACAAGAGTAGTCCTTTATTTTGTAATCTATTGTACATGCAACTGGCACCATGGCCTGAAGAATCTATGTTGCTGGAGTGAAGTACTTTGCCACAGTATTATAAGCTTTTCCACTGTTCTGTGTCATTAAGATGCTTTGCATCTTTCATTGGCGTGAAAGTGCTGAAGTACTGCTGTTGCCATGACACGTGTTTGTTTCCCAAACATCTCAGAGATTTAGTGCCATGCATGTGAACATGGCTCTCAAGCCATGCTGGGGCCTTTTCAGTCAATGAGAACTTTATCCTGGGATGACATAGGCTACAATTTTAGGGACAAGAAGCATCATTTTGGTTGAAGACATCTAATACTTCTTATAATTACTGAAAAAAAAAAAAAATATTGCCTCAGTGTATAAGACTCGAAAATTTCCTTGCTTTCGTTAAGTGTAGTGTTAAAAGACTTAGAAATAAATATTTGCATGTAACACCAAGGTTTCACTGCTTTTTGCAGACCTACAGGCCAAAAGAAGATATTCAGTCATCTTCTTATCCCAGACTAAGCTAAAGTACTTGCCATCATGAATGAATTTGACAGTTCAGAGGCAAAAATACTCCCAGTACATAAGAAATTAGCTTCACATTAATATCAATATAAAATATGTGACTCAGTCACAGTGTGTTAACATTAAACCCTTCCACAGTACTGAAATGGACTTCTTGTTGTTCTAGAGGAAATGAAAATCAAAGGTAAACATCCCTGTATCATGTTTCAGGACTGATTCAAAATAGATTTTCAGAGAAAATAGAAATGGTTTCAAGATGTGTGGAAACTGCAGCTGGGATGCTGTGGTTACAGAGCCAAAGTGCTTTTTGTCAAGCTGTTCAATAGTTTTGAAGATAAAATTACAACATATGTTATCAATTAACAAAATGTAAATTTGCTAAAGTAATTTTACATTCAGAAATTGCAGAAGAACAGTTTCCTGAAGCATAGTCATAAATAGTCTCTTCAGAAGCAGAAGGAATTTATATACACACAAAATATACCATACTTATGCTCACTTTTGCCCATGTGAAGAGATGATATTCTGTGAGGTCAATGCTTATCAGGAGTGTCTGAGTGCTCTGAATGATCGTCTTATAATTAATTTCTCAAGTGTCTTAAGGGAGGGAAAAAAAAAATCTCTTTTGCCTACTAATATAGATGCAAATGCACATTATTTAATACTTGCAGACTGCCTATAGACAGAAATCATTAGGTAAGTGCTAACTCCAAGTAACCTATACAGATTTTTCATCTTTTTTTTTTTTTCTTAACAGGTTTACAGGTACAACCTCTTTCAGTCTGACTAAAACTTTTTTTTGTGGTTTATCCTTTGTAACTTCCTTAAATAAGTAAAGGATAATCTTGCTAAGCTAATATTTTAAATAAATAAGGAGTATCCAAAAGTATGTGACAAATTTCCAAACCAGGTATGGATAGTCTGTCTGCAGCAAGCAGCAGAAGAAATTATGTTCTGTGGGAAATGGTCAGTATAGAAAATTTACAGGAGAAAGAAGAAAATAATTCTGGAGGAATATTTCTTTGGCAGAATAGGTAGTGGATTTGAAGGAAGATAGGCCAGGATATATGACAGAGATGCTGAGAAAGCCTACACTGTCCAAACACTCAAATGAAATTTGAAGGTGGTGATGAGTACCTGAGTATATTGTGTATATCATACACTATCGTGAGAGGTTCAGATTTCACTATAGGTGTGTATTGGAAGAGTTGCAAGGTCATCAGCCCACTTTTTAAAAAACCCTTGTATTTCAATTTATGCATTTGTGACATGTTTGTTTGTCATCAAGCATGGAATAGTTTACATCTGAAAAATGGACTGAAAGAAGGCCAATAAATTAGGGAAAGCTTATGAGATTGAATTTTGCAGTTGATGTCTTTCTATTTTTATGCTTTAATTGATAACACTGAGAAAAGCACCCATCCAGGTGCAGTTGTGTGTAAGTCAGCATTTCAATTATAAGTTGTATTAGGCTGTGTTATTAAAAAGCTGATACAGTCTAAATTGTAAAGGGGTTTTGAGTGTCTAACCCTTAAACATATGCACAGCAAATAAAAAGCAAAAGCAAAGTACCCTGATACTGCATAGCTAACAAATATAGGATGTTCTTTTGTTTGTGAGGATACAGTTTTAGTATGTCATTCTGTCTCTACATAATGTAAATAACAGAGGGCAAAATTACAGCACACAGAGCCTCTAAGCCCAGTAGAAACAAGCTGTCATAACGATCTACTGAAATGCAGAATCATACGGAGATACAAACGTGAACCTACTCTAGGTCTTCGCGAAGCCCTGGTCCTGTAGGCTGGGAAGTCTGGTATTTTACCAGAGCCTCTTGATAGGAGTAATGAACTTGGCTGCAACACCAACACATCTGGTTTTCTTCCAGTTTGTTACTTGCTTATTCAAGGATAGCTGTGGACTTTTGCACTCATCCTGCTATACTGTGTTACACATGCTAGGAATTATTTAATTTCTTACTCTTTGGGGCTTCTTATGATATTCTTGAATGCTAAATTATGATTAGGAGCCCCTGGCTCTGATCATAAATTTAAGCTGAGTTTTCCTAAGCTGCACAATAGTTCAACTAATATAATTTTTATCTGCTTGGTACTTAGACTCTAGTACTTAACTCTAGTAACATTGTTGCGAGTGAATGAATAAATGACATCTTTGGTTCTGTTCTTAAGAGATACTCAGCACTTCCTGGTACATAACAAGAGCCCTCAGGTGTGCAGGTGACATAGAAGGTCAGAGCATAGACATGCAGAACTTTGCAGCATGCTGCCATTTATACAGGACTAAAAATGTCAGAAGTTGTTGTCTATCTAACTTGCTTAGCAAATACTAAATTGTTCTCAGAATCCTCTTCTGGAATTGATAATCTTAGACTATTTCTGCTACAGGTTCTGTTAAAAACAAAGATAGACTAGACCTTCTTTTTCTACTATATTTCTTTGTAAAGTTCATGTGATTACTTGCATGCATTAGTGTTGAAATCTTCTGGTGCCTCTCTCCCTACAGTTCTATTCCTCTGTCAGTTATAAGGACCACTGCAATAGCAGATCTGTGCTTGGAAAGTAGGATTAAAATATATACTTTTATAACAATTCTTACTCTTGAACTCTCCATGACTTCTTAAAAGCACCTGTTAGCTGCAAAATGACCAGTGCTCTCTTTAACTTGAGCTCAATGAAAAGCTCAGAAAAAAATATAATCAATGTATGGAAAACAGAGGAGAGGCAGATAAATAGAGATGACACATAAGCATTTTATATCTAAATTTGAAAAATATGATACAAAGTAGGTAACTATGTGAAACATTGCAATTCTTTACCACAAACCTAACAAATCTTTCATAGTTTTCTATATGAGAAATGTAAATACCGTTTCTTAGATTTATAGATTAAGCCTTCAAATTATACTAGAATATACAATAAGTTTTGAACAGCTACATGGAAAATAATGATTTGTGACTGTGAATGCAGACAGAATCAGAATGTTAGGGCTAGAAATATTGTAATTCATTTTATCTTCATGTATGCTTTGGCTCAGAAAGGAGGGAATGCTTTTTTCCAAACACACATTATCTCTAATTGCTTGATTACTAGATCCCTGTAAGCAGTAGATCCAATTACAGATAAAACATGGAATGGTATCAAGCACGGTACTCTGAATCATCATTATTTGTGTTTGTTGTTTGCTAGTTGTTTTTTGTGAATCTCTTATACTGCTGTGGGAGGTAACGAACGCAAGGTGTGTATTACAAAGAAAAGCATTAAAAGCATGTCTTTGTCCTGACATTCCTGTTTCTTGATGTGAGGAAAAAATCCTTACCAATTCAAAAGTGACCTATTTTTGGCAGTATTTGGATATTACATTTAACTAATACTAGAGGCAATGCAAGCCCACAACTGAATGATGTGGGTGCCTTTGTGACAGATGATATGAAGAAGGTGGAGTTATTTATTGCCTTCTTTGTCTCTGTCTATACTCTTAGATACTGTCCTCAGGAGCCTCAGACCCCTGAGCTCCCACATGATGGAGGGATAATGGAGGGGTTTTCCTTAGTTGAGGAGGACTGGGTTAGGGAGCAGTTAAGCCATCTGGACATCCATAAATCCATGGGACCTGATGGGGTGCAAACACGGGTGTTGAGGGAGCTGACAGAAGTCATTGCCAGGCCACTCTCCATCATCTTGGGTAAGTCCTAGGGAACAGAAGATGTGCCTGGGGATTGGAGGAAGGCAAATGTCACTCCAGTCTTCCAAAAGGCTAAGAAGGAGGAGCTGGGTAACTCTAGACTGGCCAGCCTCACTTCCACCCCTGGAGGGGTGATGGAACACTTTATCCTTGACTCTGTCTCTAGGCATATCAAGGATAAGGGGGTCATTGGGAGCAGTCAGCATGGGTTTACTAAGCAGAAGTCACGTTTGACCAACCTGATAGCCTTTGATGAGGACATAACGGGGAAGATAGATGAGGGTAGGTCAGTGGATGTGGTTTATCTTGATTTCAGTAGAGCATTTGACACTGTCTCCCACAGCATCCTTGCAACTAAACTGAGGAAATATGGTATGGCTGATTGGGTAGTGAGGTGGATTGTGAACTGCTTGAAGGACAGAAGTCAGAGAGTTGTGGGCAGTGGGATGGAGTCTAGTTGTAGGACTGTATCTCGTGGAGTCCCTCAGGGGTCGGTACTGGGACCAGTACTTTTCAATCTATTCATTAATGACCTGGA